>BGNK01005987.1:250-32015 GCA_003297005.1 Symbiodinium sp. clade A Y106
CCGTGCAGTTCCGATGTAATTTCTGGAACCTGTCTGAAGCCCCAATCACCCGTAAATAACGAGTAAAACGAAGCTAACGCAACACCAACGGTGGGCAAACGATCTGCCCAATGCCTACTGCTACTACTACCAAAAATGGACCTCTGTTCTAAACTCCCTCTAAGACGTCAGGTCTACGCCCCGCGCCTTCCGCTCCTTCGCGCAGGGCATCCGTGGCTTGGCGCGAGCCCAGGCCCACCAACTCTCTTGGCTTGGGGTTCCTATACGAGTTTGGGTTTAGGGTTCAAGGTTCAGGGTTTAGGGTTTAGGGTTTAGGGTTCAGGGTTTAGGGTTTAATTAATTGGGATTTGGTGTTTGGGGTTGGGGCTTTAGGGCTTTAGGGTTCGGTCGGACATTCGTCAGTCAGTGCAGCCATGAGGACTTCTGCCTGTTCAAAGCATGATGACCAAGCGTCCAATTTAGTGAGATGCTCCGCAACTTTTTTGTAGCCATTCTACACGTACGTTTGCAGCAAGCTCAGCAGGATTGGAACACCGGCGACTGAAACGTTCCGCCAGAAAAGTTCAACGAGGTCTGGCGAAAGGAACAACAAATTCCTTACGCTCCCAGACAGGGGGACAACCCTGCGGGACTTTGCTAGGATCAACAGCTGCTCAGTGCGATCTTGCAGGTATGTTGGTGCGGTACAGAAGGAATTTTTTACGCAGAGAAACAGAACGGCGTTAGAGGCATCAGTCGCTTTCGGATGCCGTGCGCAGTCAAAGACAGCCATTCCTCTGCTGCAAGGCTTGTGACGAGGTTGGGGTTTCAGGGCTTGCAGCGAGGATGATAGAGATGCTAGGGCTCATAAGGTTTTTGTTGCCATTGCAGATTTTGGGGCTTATGGCCTTTCGGGTTAAACCTTCAACTGCACCTTACCTGTGGCCCAAAAGACCTACCTTTTTCAGGAACTATGTATAGAAACCATAATAAGGAAGCCTAAAAAGACAGGAGGTCTTTTCGGCTACAGGTAAACCCTAATCCCAAGTTCCTCAACCCCGCGGCCGCAGGCCATCGCCGATGCTGGTCTTCCCGCAGATGTTGATGTCGTCTCCCTGGTGCGTCGGATTGCGGGGCACTCGGATGCAGCTACCCGGGTTTAGGGTTTAAGCTTTAGGGTTGAGGCTTTAGGGTTTAAGGTTTAGGGTTTAGGGTGTAGGGCTTAAGGTTTAGGGTTTAGGGTTTAAGGTTTAGGGGTTAGGGTTTAGGGTTTAAGGTTTAGGGTTTAGGGTTCAGCTACCCTTACCCCGAAAACCTTCAGCCCCCAAACCCGAAAACCCAAAAGCCCTAAACCCCAAAACCTCAAGCACAAGCTCTGAGCCTAAGCCACAAACACGAAACCACCGAAAAAAACCCAATCCTCCCAAAACTGAGCCTTTGGGGTCTCCTTTTTAATCAAGCCAGGAAGTTATCCTCAAAGTTACGTACAACCTTCCCAGTAAGGTAAGTATGACCTCACATACTAATTCCCCTGATCCTCCAAGAGTAGGGAACGTGCGTGATATGCAGTATGGAGACCCTCGTTGATTCCCAGGTCAACAAATAGCCACGGTTTAGGGTTTAGGCCCCTGTGCCAGAGAAACTAGGAATAGTACACTGCTAGAAAATGTAGTTCCCTTCTATTTATGCTACACAATATGGGAGTTTCCGAAAATTAGGGGTACCTTATTCTGGGGTCCTTATAATAAGGATCCTACTATTTAGGGTACCAGAATAGGGTCCCCTATTTTCGGAACTCCCACAAAAACCGAAGCAAACCCCGCGAAGCATCCCTTGATCCGAATCTCCGACGCTAAGTGCTTGGGGGTTCAGGGTTCAAGCTTAAGGTTTCCGAGTTTAGGCTAATGTGGCTTAGAGAATTTCCTTAGACTACCACAACCAACCATTTTTGTAGGTTATTCTTATATACCTTCATATCGATTTAGGGGGGCCTTAGCAAAAAACCTGAAGCAGAAGAACCAGGTCTTTGGGTTCTGGGCTCTTGAAAGAGCGCTTAGAGATCTCGTGCAGGCTCTGCTGCATCGGACTCTTACCTTATTTCCCAGGGCCTAGGGCCCTAAGCCCAAAGTAAGCCCAAAGGCCCTAAGCCGTTCAGGGCTTCCCAATGAGCCCCTCAACCCTAAACCCCAAGCCAGGAAACCTGAAACCCTAAACCCTTAAACCACTGAGCCAAATCCCTTAACCCTATACCCTAAACCCCTAAACCCTAAACCGTTAAACACTTGAAACCGCAGGCATTGACACTCGCGTTCCCGGAGACTTTTCAGAAGGCTGGGTCAAAGTGGCGATGAGGGCTTTTCAAAAGGCCCTGTGCCGGTTTCTTACGGGGATGAGACATTAGGGTTCAAGCTTTTGGGTTTAGAGACTGGCGTGTGATTTGCAGGGAAGCGTAGGAAGGATTCAAGGTTTAGGGTTCAGGGTCTAGGGTCTAGGTAGATTTTAGGCTACGGGGCATCATCGCAGGATCGATGAGGATCAGATGCACGCAATGTGTTTTTGTAAGAGCACTGCAACGAAACGCAGTGTAAACGACCCTTAGAGTTGTCGAGCTTTAAACCCGCCTACGTACACCGACTAGATTCAGCCAGTGAGACCCATGTCAAGCTCATCAAAGCAAAAGTATTTTGCAACCGATTCAAAGAACCATGTAAGAAGCCCTTGTATGCAATCTGCATCAAGCCTACAAGAGCTGTCCATAGCTTGTACACAGGAGGTATTTGGAGCCCCAGCCTAAACCTTATAAAGCTTGAAGACCGAAAGCCCTAAGTCCTGAACCCTAAACCTCACATGGATCCCGTTCTTGAGGGCTTTATATAGGGTTGTTTAGGGTTTTTGGGGCCAGCCCTGGAAGTCCCAAGCACAGCCCAAGTCTCACAGACTCCCCGGTTCCATAAACCGTAAGTTCCCAACCCCCTGTAGAACCCTTGAAGGGGCCGTTAAAGGAGCCTTTTAGGAGGCTTTCATGGAAACCCTCCTCACCACTTTTCCACCCCAGCCCCGCACCTCGTGGACCTTTCCAGGCAATCGCCCTGATGTTCGAAAAACTTGCAGAGCCGCACGGCTTCGACGACGTGCCGCCCGGCGGCAGAGCGGTCTTGTTTTCGTGGGGATAATGCCTCGGTGGATTGTTAAGATTTCTTCTTTTACATGTTGCTTTCTTTGCGGTGGGAGGATCACTTATTTGGAGTTGCTGGCCAATTTCGTTGGCAACCAACTGCATGTTGGACCCAACTGCGACGGAGGGCATCCTGCAACCGGTCCACTTGAGAGTTGCCACTGCCAATCTGGTTCAGGGCATTCGGTATCTTGAACGATGTACCAAAACTGGATTGTGGCGAGCTCGTGCCCATCACCGGGTTCGCTCACTTGACTGCTTGGGCGACGATAGTGGCAGGAAAGGTCTGTGCTTGAGGCCAAAGATGACTCGAGCAGATGAAACCGCGGACTTGCTGCACAAGCTGTGCTTGGTGAGCAAGTGGCTGTGCTGGCTTGCATCACTTTTCGGGGTTGCCAACTGTACGGGCTAGTTTAGTTGACGCGCAAACTTTCCCAATACAATGCACCTGCTTGTGATTAGGATGAGGACGACAATATTGACGAAAAGATGATGGTGATGCTGATGATGGCCGATGGAGCCTGTGGCCGAGGCTGAGATCGATTCTAAGATGTATTGGGGATTTGCTTGTGGGTGTGTTCTTTGGTGTCATTGGGTTGTTGGGTCCTATGAGCTATGGTAGGTGCCCGACAGATTCTGAGCCTTGAGCCCTGAGCCCTTTATGTTAAGCCCTAAACCCCAAACCCTAAACCCTAAACCCCTAAACCCCTAAACCCTAAACCCCTAAACCCTAAACCCTAAACCTGTTATGTTAAGCCCTAAACCCTGGAGCCCCTCCAAGAGCCCTCCCTTAACGAGCCCCTTAGGGAACCTGCCCAAGAACGCAAAGAGCCCCAGCCCGCAGCCAGAATCGCAGCATTCCCCAAAATAGAGATCTGAAATGTTCAGCTCAAGATCTCGTTGTAGTCACTAGTTTGTAACACTAGAGCCCCAAACCCTGCTCTAATTGTTTTGACGAGCCCCTATATACACTGGCATCTTGAACATGTTTCTGCTCGGAGAAAAGGTTTGCAAGATGATCTGGGTCAATTTGATTCGGTTGACGTTTACGGCCAGTTTAGGGTTAACGTTTCGCCATTTTGGGTCACATGTCGGGTTGGTTTCTGGATATCCGGAGTTAATGGTTCCCCCAAAACAACGCTAAACTCGACGCACTTGGGAAGGTATCCCGGAGCTGATGCCCAAGTGCATTTTGGGGGTCTCATAGAGGAAGGGCGGGTATGCTTATCATGTAGCGGATATGGGGCAACCCAGTAGTCTAGAATGAGGGATTGTGGTTTGTTTGGAGTTGTGCGTTAGCTGCACATCCCCAACCCGAAACTCTGAACTCGGGTCAGTTAGGCTGTTGGGGTTTGGGGTTTAGAGTGTAGGGCTCAAGGTACAGGCCGGAAAGCAAGTATAGGCTCTAGTATAGACCCTGTTACACTAAACCCTAAACCCCTACACCCCGACACCCCTAAACCCTGAGCCCCGAAACCCCGAAACCCCTAAACCGCTAAACCCTAAACCCAGACACCATCCCGAGTCACTCTGCCCAGGCACGTTCTGCATGTTCGGCACGTGCCAGAGTCGCCGGGACGAAATGATTGCAAGGGCGTCGAAGCAGGTTTGGGTATCAGGTGTCCCTGAACCCCTCAACCCCAAACTGCTGCACCCTAAACCATGATTGGATTCTGGGAAGAACCCGAAACCTCAACGCATTCCTGAACCTCTAGATCTTGAAGGCATACAGTCCTGAACCCGAAGCTCTAGATTTAAAGGAATCTACAAAGGAGCTGCCTGAGTAATTAGTAATACTATTCCTTAGGGTTCCCTACTGCAAGTACCGCAGAATCAGCAATACTCGTCCTTAGGCTTCCTGATTGGTAGCAAACCTAGAATTAGTAATACTTTTCCTTAGGGTTCCTTATTGTTGTCACCATAGCAGAATTAGCCGTACTATTCCTTAGGATTCCTTTTTATCAGTATAGCAGAGTTAGTAGTATAGTTCCTCAGCGTTCCCCATTGTAAGTATAGCAGAATTAGTAACACTATTCCTTACGGTTCCTTATTGCAAGTACAGCATATTCCTCAGAGTTCCTTGTCATCGTTATGCCCCTCCGTGCGACACATGGCCCAGATTGCTGGCTCACTGGGGCATTCCCGAGGACCGCTGCGGCTTCAGGGTTCGTTCAAATCACGATTCAAGTCAGCTTTCTTTTTTCAGGGGGGTTTCAGGTTTAGCGTTTGGGGATTTAAGCTTGAGGTTTCAGCTGTTGTGGGGGCTTTGAGTTTCAGGGTTTAGGGTGTATAGGGTTCTAATCCACAGTGTGGCTGCGTGTCTTGCACCGGCTGTTCAGATGATCAAGTCTTGTTAGGCTTATGGTGGGGGTTCGAGTCTGGAAACGAGGTAAGCGATACCCTAAAGCCTAAACCCTGCACTTCGGGGTAAGGGCAGATGTTTCGATTGGGAGCTTCGCATTGAGCTCGAGTGCTCTCTCTTAGTTTTAGTCCCTGGCCCTGTGTTCTCTGTCTTCTCCCTATACCCCAAACCCCAAACCCTGAACCAACTGATTGGCACCGGGTTCGTCGAGCACGAGAGCCTCGTAGCAGCAGCCCGCAGCAGCCTGTGTACGTCCAGCCTGTTTTTTGAAGACTTTCAGCCTGGTGTACAAGCAGCTGTGCCGGGGCTCGCGTCACTTTTCGGCCGAGGTCACCAGCCTGTTGTCAAGGTCAACCTTCCCGAGTTGAGGCCGTTCATGACGTGGCAAGTCGGATGCTGCCTCTTGGCCGAGCCGCCATCCGTACCAGCAGCCAGGAATGCTGGATCGAACGCAGCTGACGCAGGCAACAAAGACAAACTTGCAAAGTCCCTTAGCCCTAAACCCCGAACCCTGCACACAACCCTGAACCTTAAACCCTAAACCGTCGAATCGTTTCGCTGATCTCAGAAGGCCCAGTCCGAGATGGTGAAATTCCAGGAACCTTCACGCTAAACCCTAAACCCTACACCTTCAAACCCGAAACCCGGCAATTCTGTTTCTTAGGCTATCTGCAGAGATTCGGCTTTTGGAGTTTAGGATCATCGGACTCAGGGTCTAGGGGTTTAAGGCTTTAGGGTTCGTGGGAAGTACTGTTGATGGACAAAATCCTGCATTACTTTTAAGTACCCTAAACTATGGGAATTATGGTATCTTCCTTATAATGGGTCATGCAGGATTTTGTCCATCAACCGTAGCAGTCAGTAGTCTTGCAGTATAGGGGTCGAAATAATTAGGAAAGAACAGTGTCCCGTTATAGTCCCGAATGTAATTCTACTATTCTGCACCCCAAAACACTATTCTGATTATGAAGGCTCCGACATTAGCAGCATCATGACTGCAACCCCCAAACCCGAGGCTCCAACACTTAAGCCTCAAGCGCGCAAGCCCCAGAACCTTCAGCCACAAGCTCTCAACACACTGTTGCTTCGACCTTGTACCCCAGACTGTGCCTTCAACCCTAAGCACTCAAGTCTATACCAAAATTCGGAACCTGCCCGAATGCTACCGTTGAGGTTTCCGGCTTCCCGATGTCCGACCCTGATATAGGGGTCTGAACAGTTCGTCATATCCTCTCCTCATGTTCCCTATACAGTTATGGCAGAAGATCCGCAAAATCTTTTTTTATCAGGGATCCTACTTACACCAATGTAAAAGCCCTTGTAGAAGCCCTTTAAAGGAGCCTGTATAGAAGCCCTATTCTAATTAAGTATCGACCCTACACTGCACTCTGAAGTCCAGGCTTCCTCACCCTAAACCCTCAACCCTCAACCCTCAGCCCTAAGCCCTCAACCCTCAACCCTAAACCCTCAACCCCCAACCCTGAACCCTAAACCCTAAACCCTCCTAAACACTCACGAAGCGACCGGAGCCGCCAGGATCAGATCTCCATCTTTTGGGCCCAGCTTCGGAAGCAGGTCCTTGAGGGTTTAGGGTTTCGGCGTTCAGGGGTTAAGGGGTTCAGGGGTTTAAGGGTTTAGGCTTTAGAGGTTTAGGAGTTTAGGGTTTCGGCGTTTTAGGGTTGATTCAGTGAGGATTTAAGGTACTTTTTGGGGAGATGGGGGTTGTAAACCCTCAGCTCTCGGGAGACTATGCCTCCGGCACCCTGAACCAGCCCCTCCGACCCGCACTCCAACAGTCCCTTGCATATTCGGGTCTCTTTCCGGGTCCTTTTTATACGAGCGCTGTAATATATCGCGGACTGGGACCCTAACTTAGAGAACTCCCCACATGATGGTCAGGATCACCCCAGGAAGATAGTGGAAGCGCTACAGAGTTCTCCCGAAACCCAAGATATCAAATCCCCAACCCGATGCCCCAAGCTCTAGACCCCCTTTACCCTAAATCTTGCGAAAGCCTTCGTGCACTTGACCATAAAGCCCTCAACTTCAAACTTGAAAAGCCATCCTAAACCTTAAACCGCTAAATCCTCAAGCCTATACCCCCAAAATCCTAAACCCTACACCCCCTAAACCCTAAACACCGTAAACCCTAAACCCCCTAAACCCTAAACCCTAAACCCAAAGCCCTGAACCCTCGAAGCCCCAAAGCGCAAATGCCAGTTTCGTCACAGCTGTCAGGAGGCGTACTTCGAATCCAAGGCGCTGTTTCAAGTCTTTCATGTAGTTTAGGGTTTAGGGTTTTCAAAGCTGAAGAGCTGGAGCAGGGTTCCTTATAGGGTTCCCAGTAAGGGCTACTAGAACGGTTTCTATAGGTGATAAAGGGTTTTTAGGGCTTTAATTCAATTCTGAGCTTTAGGCGTTGAGGGTACTCCGGTTTTAGGGTTCTGCAAAGGCTTCTTTCTGTAACGGGCTCTGCAAGGCGGGTTTTAGGGATTTTGGTATAGCGTAGTATTCCTGCATAGTCTCGTTACAACACGACTTTACGGCAATATGGATGCCTGAATAGTTAGCAATGGTGTCCTTGGGTTCCTCACCGTTATGATTAGAGTTCAATATACCACCCAAAACTTTAGTCTAATCACTCAGCCTCCTATATCAGTCCGATTCGGGGCTCTTCAGAGCCTCTGATTCAGAGCATCCTACAAGATTCAATACAGGTTCTAGGAGGCTTCTATGAAGGCTTCTCTTCGGTTTGAGGGTTCAGGGTTTGTAGAGGCTGCAGACTCGTCCGCGGATCCGTGTTTAGACAGGTCCCCTTTGCAGGTTGTAAACCCGAAGCCCAAATACAAGGGTTGGAACAAACAGCAATACTAGCTATTCCCTTATCGTCCCAATATATTTCGACATGATTCATGGTGTAATATACCTCCAAACACCCTATTCTAACATTTCAGGCTCCTACTGTATGAAGCTTTGGAAGTCTGCCTGGACCCCCTCCAGGCTCCTCCCAGCCCTTCAGCCGATTAACGCTCTAGTGGACCTTGCCGGGGAGGTGCTTCCGGAGTACATCACCCTGAAAGATGTGGAGGCGATGAGGATCCTAGCATGTACGGTTTAGGGTTTCAGGGTCTTGGGCTTTTAGGTTCAGGCCAGAGAGCCCAATACCCCTTAATTAGGAATATGGCTTAAATTATATAGGGCTTCATATTATGATTTAAGCCATATTCCTTAATTAAGGGGTATTGGGCTCTCTGGGAGGCTTTCTTTTGGGTTTCTAGAGCCTCTAACTCTAGATCCCCCAAGCCTCAACCCCGGAGTCTCAAACCCCAAGCCGCAGACTCCAAAATTGTCTGAAGCAGCCATCATAGGGTTTAGGGGCTTAGGGTTTAGGGTTTAGGGTTTAGTAGGGTTTAGGGTTTAGTAGGGTTTAGGGTTTAGCAGGGTTTAGGGTTTAGTAGGGTTTAGGGTTTAGGGTTTAGTAAAACCCTAGGGTTTAGGGTTTAGGGTCCCTTGCAACAGCCTCAAACCAAAGTCCACACACCAGCGATCACCAGCGAAGCTGCAGCGGTTCGGGGTTTTTGTTGGGGGCACCCGGGGCGCGAAGATGAAGGCCCCAGTACCCCCGCAGTCCCGAATCGGATCTCTTGTTTTCATCGGGTTTAGGGTTTAGGATTTAGGGTTTAGGGTTTGGGGTATGCCTCACAACCCCAGACACCTAAACACTGAACCCCAGACCTTACTTATATAGGTCGGTGGTCTCTTTACTTAGGCTTTCTGTGTTAAGGGGCTATGTAGAGGGATCCTTATTGGGGCTATATTAGGCAGTATTAGGAACAGATAAAGAGACCACAAGCCTGTTTAACCCAGACCCTTGAACGCCAAACTCCCAAACCCATTTAGCGCCGGGCGAAAACCCGAAACACTATACATATAGGGCCTTTTCCAGAAAACAACCGGGCCGAAACCATGAGCAACCACATCCAACACCCAAAACCTCAACATAAAACATCCAACACCCAAAACCTCAACATAAAACAGCTTAATCCGAAAAACCTGGAACCTACCACCGGCATGAACCAACAACTCCTAGACCTAACCAACAACATCCAAGAACCGTGAAGCATGAATCGAAACAATAATGTAACTCGAAAGAACAACCTAAACCTGAAAAACAGTTAGCTTCACCAGAAACCCTCAGCAGAGAGCAAGCCTAAACCTAAACCTAAACGACACAACCCTAAATCTAAACAGCCCGACAACCTAAGACAAGATCCTACGCCGAAAACCGCCACCTAAACCGAAGCAGGTCGTCCTGCTGAAGGTCTTGCGGAGAGTCCGGGACAAGTACTCCACGAGTAAGGCCCCTCGATGCTCGTGGGGAGCAATTTTTCGTCTAGGTTTGCAGTAAAGTAGAAGCCATAAAGTGGGAACATGCCCCTATAACCCCTAACCCTAAGCCCTAACCCCTAAACCCTATACCCAAACCATAAACCCTGCAAACCCTACTAAACCCTATAATGC
The DNA here is from genome assembly GCA_003297005.1 of Symbiodinium sp. clade A Y106. Taxonomy (NCBI): domain Eukaryota; class Dinophyceae; order Suessiales; family Symbiodiniaceae; genus Symbiodinium; species Symbiodinium sp. clade A. Next base: position 10,288 of record BGNK01005987.1, read on the forward strand.
CCTGCCTATACCCTACTAAACCCTGAACCCTACACCCAAACCCAACCAAACCCTATACCCTCAACCCTAATGAAGCTCAGGTGAGCCGGGATCAGTTCGTCACGCAGAATACCAAGAAGTTCGACCAGGTCCGAGCTTTATCAGTGCCTCGTTTTTTGTTCGGCTTTTCGGTTTAGTTAGCACGGGGAGCTTAATAATTAGAATAGGGTTTTGGGGCCCGTTATACTATAATTATAATAAAGAGCCCCCAAAACAGTATAGGTAACCCTTATAGACCCCTTTAAAGGAACCCTATTCTAATTCTTAAGGCCCCTATATTAGGTATCCGGCCTCTGGGTGGGGCTTTGGGGTTTCTGGGTTGACAAGTCAGCTCTGAGTCCCCTGAACCACCCAAACAGGCGAAACGAAAGGCTCCACAAAGGGGTCTGTAAGGGTTACGATAAGGGGTCTATAAGCGTACTACAAAAGGCTCCACGCCACCACAACTAAATCTTGAACACCCCAAGCAAAAACTCCCAAACCCTAAACACTCCACCCAAAAGCCATAAACCCAGCCAGTTAGTAGAATTCAGTTTTTTACGATCTCTATACGGTTTATGAGGTTTCATAAGTTTTTGTGTGGAAGCGAGCTCAAAAAATATCCAGTGACCGGCCCTAAGGGGGCACTGTTACTCTTTCTCCAGACTTGTAGAGTATGTAACCTTATTCTTAATGCGTTTTTTTCTAAGGGACTCGAAGGGGGAACGTAAGGCCAACCGTTAGACCCGCACGCAGACTATAGGGCTGCATTCTATCTATGCCGAATCGAGCACCAAGTGCTTGTTGGCATTATCCGAACTCAGGATAAGAACCTGCATGATATGTCTCCTGCTCCTCCAAGCAGGGGCCGCAATGCCCGAAGCGCCATACTGTGGCCTCGTGGTCCGACAAGCTGAGTTTAGCTGCGGGTTTCCGCAAGCCTACACCTCACAGACCCACACTTAGGGACCCCAAAATAGCATAAGCAGAAGATCCCTACCTTGCTGGGCTTCATTATGGGAGGGTTTTGTATGATATGGGACAACACGAACCCCCTGGATTGTTGGGTCTGGGTTGAGGGACTGAGTTTTGGAGCAGCAACGTAAACCGACGTTCCGGGATGTGTATTTCGACCATCACAGACATGTCACTCTGGGGCGTTTCAAAGGCAATCCCTTAGCTCTCAACGGAATCTGAGTCTCTTGAACCCGAAACCCTTTAAAAGAGTTTACAGAATAATTGAAGCAACCGCCCTGTCAGATCAGAGCTTAAAATACGTGAGCCCTGAACCCTAAGCCCTTGAACCCTGTACCCTACTTCCTAAAGCTTAAGCCCAGGGTTTGGGTTTTGGAGTTTAAACCCTTAAGGTCGGGGTGAATCAGAAGTTTCCCATTTTCTGCGAGCGCAGCGCCCTATGCATTGCAAAGCAGCTAGATTTCGAAGAGGTCCAGACACAAGTGAGCTGAACACCCTCAGCCTATGGCCGAACACCCCAAAGCCCAAGCCCGATCCCCAATCCCTAAGCCCAGCCCTAAACCCCGAACGCTTGCAGGAGTACTCCATGATGGACTCCTGTGGCAAGGTGCAGATCTTCTGGGGGTGAGAGTTTTGGGGATTCATGTCGTATAACATCGGGGCCTTCATAAACTGGGTCGTTAAAGGGGCCTCAAAGAGGTTTTTCAAGGGGCCTTTAAAGAAGCCCTTAGAGGAACTGTAATGGGAACCCCTAAGGGGTGGGATTTTGGGGGTTTAGGGTGGAGAGGCCGTAGTCATTGGAACAGGGCATGTGGGGATATGATAGTGATTGAAAAAACTACATGTCGCAAGGACGGTTGTAGTAGGATTCCAACTGCAATGCTGCCTGGCTTCAAGAAGTTCCTATCCCGAGTATCTGGGAGCTGGCAAGCTATTGCTTTAGGGCTTTGGGTTTGGGTTAAGGGTTCAATAAGGTTCAGCGTTCTGCATTTTCCGGTATTTAGGGTTGGCTTGGAATATGGAATGCCAGAGTCATTGGTAATATTGTGCCCATATGACTAGTCCCCGTAACGATCCATTCGCGTTCAGAGTCTACATTAGGGGCGCTTCTTGTCAGAAACTCCTTGGATCTCCTTCGTCAATGCCGACAGATGGGGCTGAAGCCCCTTATGAAGGGGATCCCATGAGCAACTCCACATGTGTCCGACTTCAATGGTGATAGCAGTTTTGTTGATGGTGAAGATGACGCTGATGCTCATGGTTTTTGCTTCTGTGGATTGTAGAAGCACTATCTCTAGGAACGGAGAAGAAGCTAAAAAGAAACCATAAACCCTAAACCGAGAAGAAGAATCGTAGAAGTGTTTTCCTCGGTCGGGGAGGGCTCAGTGCATAAAGCTCAGGGCTCGAGGGTAGGGAGTTTGACTGGGTAGGCTCGGTGTGGGACGAAGGATGATCAAGTGACAAGACTTGCTAGGATCCAGACCACCCGCATACAAGAGTGTTTGCAGCTGTTGACTCAAGCCACTTGGGCTTAGCTCTCTTGTTCTCTTGCCAAGCACATCTTGCTCGTCGTCGATCTCGCCATGGTGCGTTCAACCTTCGCGGTGGCGGTGGTGATGCTCGTGCTTCCAGCAACGGCACGCCGGAACAAGGACTGGGCTCCGAGTGCTGCGCTTTATACGGGTCTTGCCACGACATAGAACAAGCTTCTTTCTGGTGTCTTTCATGGCTTGGAGGATGACATCTTCACCATGGACGTCGGGAATTCAGAAGCTCGTGATCTACAGGCAGAGCTTTTGAAAGTAACCCTGGTGGTACCTCGTATATCAACCCACTGGAGACTAATGGGTCCGCTCGAGGCCGCACCCCTGAACCTCTGAACCCGTAAACCCCCACGCTGAGCCCAAAACGCTCAACCCTGAAAGCTCTCAAGTCCAAGCCCCTACCCCACCATCAGTGAATCAGCCCCTAAACCCTAAAGCCTCAGCCCTAAACTTCATCTCTAAGCCTAAACCCCTAAAGCTCTAAAGCCCAAGCCTCACGAGGCAGAGCTGCAGTCTTGGCTCAGCGACAGGTTTAGCGTGGGGCTGAGCACATCGGATGCTCAGTGGTGGGCAAGGAAGGAGTCGTGGTACATGGAGACGCTGGTTTCTTCTTAAGTAGTGAAAGCACAATAACATTGAGACTCGTAGCACAAATGACGACCTTCACAATAAGAATCGAATGATACTGAGAATGATAATAAGTTTAATGTAGGGTTGAGGGTTTCTTGTTGAGGAAGTTTTGTAAAGCTACTATGATGAGGAAAGAACTCGACTTACTCTTATATCCGTCTTCCACTATATTGAGTGATATTCGTTCCTGGTTAAGAACCCTATATACCTTTGTGATGGAAACTGTTTTTGACAGAGGTTCCTTGTTAAGAGCCCAGGAAGTGCGGCGCCACGCTCCCGTATCTCAAGAAGCTGTACTCGGTGCTCAGCGACCATTTTTTGATGGCCTACACATCCCCGAAAGCCGTCGAGTTGATGTTTCTTGGTGAATTTGGGGCGAAGTTTCCTAAAAGGGCTCCCTGGAAATTGTTGCGATAGGCTTTCTATTAAGGGCTCCTACTTAAGGGTTTTCCGGGTAAGTTTAGGGTTCTGGGTTTAGGGTTTCAGGTAGCTGATGTTGGCTGGAAGAAACAATTCGTTCAGGGGATAGCGGAGATGTGATGCTGCCTGTACAGCGTTCGTAAACGTATAGTATAGCATGGGCCGAAGCCTTGTGGGAGTCCGCTGGGACCTCTTCTAAATCATGACCGTCTCTTGGCCCCAGTCAAATTAGATTCCTGAAAAGGTCGGATAGCGGAAATCCGGACAGCACCCATGATCTAGGAGGGATCTTAACTAGACCCCACACCCAGATCCTAAACTCTAAACCCCAACCTCAGATATCCTTAGACCCCACATGTACAAGCCAAGAGATCTTCATCCTTAAGCACCCAAACTACATAGTCTGAAGTCTCTCAGCCCCGTCCAAAACGCCTTAATTTCAGAAAGCGTCTTGAACAAATCCTACGGTTGATGGACAAAATCCTGCATGACCCTAAGGACCCTAAACTATGGGAATTATGGTATATTCCTTATTATGGGTCATGCAGGATTTTGTCCATCAGCCGTATGTTCATGACCGGCTTACCCTCTAAGGTTGATTAGGAATGCCCAAAACCCCAAAAACCTAAAATCCAAAACCCCCAAAACCTAAAATCCAAAACCCCGAAACCCCTAGCCCTTCTTGATCCCTTTAAAAGAACCCTTGTAGAACCCATACGAACCCTAAAATTCCTTAAGAAACGCCAGCAGCCAGGTTCGATTACGCGAAGAAGCAGCTTGATCCAGATCAGCTCTCCGAAATGTACCGCGTTCTCGTAGACCGCGTCAACCTCGGGCTTAGCCAGGAGGACTCTGAGGTTTAGGGTTTTGGGTTCTAAGCCCTATGCCCTAAACCCTAAACCCTGAGGTTACGAGTTCGCGGATTTAGGGTTTTTGGTTTCTAGCAGATTTCGGGTTTCTAGGGGTTTCGTGAAGATCCTACGGTATAGGGCTCTGGGGTTTAATCGTCAGGGTGCTAGGGGCCGTGCTTGTGTCGCTTGAAGTCGGGTCTTTGCGATGGAGCGTGAGGGGCTTAGGGTTTGGGCAGAGGTTTGACTCCAGAAATTGGAAGGAGGCCCGTTCGCGAGCTCCAGAGCTTCTCGCGAAGGATGCAGCGCCTGCAGAGCTTGGCGGTCTATACCAGACCTGCATCGATCGCTTCGGGATGCGGCTTCCGCAGAGGGCACCGGGTTCCGGAAAAGAAGTCTCGATACATCTCGGTAGCGGTTTAAGGTTGATGTCTCGGGTTTTTAGTTTACTTAGTTCAGGGTTGAAGACAGATGAAGCCGGCTCCTGATTCCAAGCCCAAGAAATCCCAAGCCTGAAGCTCTCCTGAACATGCCTGAATTGCAAATCTGCATTTACAGGGGTTCTCATTATGGTTGCTGTATACATGCCTTGAAGAGGTAGGTTGTTGGGGGCTCAGGGACACCCAGAGACCCTAAATCCTAAATCCGAAGCCATGAAACCCTGAACTTTAAACTCTAAAATGTAAGCCCGAAGCCCTACACCCGAACCCTAAATTTACAGAGTTTGACAGGAGGCCCAGCAGACCGCCATGGAGGTGGCTGCTGCCGGCTGTGAAGCTGCCACTTACCTATGGTTTAGGGTTTAGGGTTTAAGGGTTTAGGGTTTAGGGTTTAAGGGTTCAGGGTTTTGGACGCTATACCATGGTCCTACAGAGACAGCAGCCTGGCAGAGAACTGCGGGCCCCTAGGGTCGCAGTGACTGGGTAACTAGTTCTCTAAATTATGGTACCTTCTAGGGTTCTTTCAATAAGGGCGCCGTACTATTTTGGGGACCCTAATTTAAAGAGCTATCCGAATGCAGTTTGGAGGTTGTTGCTTAATAAGGGAGTTCTCCAGTCTCTGGGTGACTGAGTGGTTTTTCTATGGCAGCCGGAAGAACTGCCAATATTCATCGTTAGGCTTGCTTTATGATAACTGTAGTATAATCTACACCAAGACTGTACAGTAGAAGCCCAAAAGTTGGAAACCCAATAGCCTCAATCCCTGAGAGTAATGTATAGGGAATCCCAGCACTATTTGGCCTTAATCCGGTTTCCAACTTTAAGGCTTCTACTATATTCTATAATCTACACCCCTAAACCCTAAACCCTAAACCCACTGTATTCTAGTTATGAAATCAAAAAACCCCACCAAACTCAACCCTAAGTGGCTTCCAGACGGCCTCTATGCCCGCAAGCCCTTGTAGACCCCCTTTAAAGGAAGCCTAGAAGGGATCCTCCTTTAAGGGAAGCCTAGAAGGGATCCTCCTTTAAGGGAAGCCTAGAAGGGATCCTCCTTTAAGGGAAGCCTAGAAGGGATCCTCCTTTAAGGGAAGCCTAGAAGGGATCCTCCTTTAAGGGAAGCCTAGAAAGGATCCTCCTTTAAGGGAAGCCTAGAAGGGATCCTCCTTTAAGGGAGGCTTAGAAGGGATCCTCCTTTAAGGGAAGCCTAGAAGGGATCCTCCTTTAAGGGAAGCCTAGAAGGGATCCTCCTTTAAGGGAAGCCTAGAAGGGATCCTCCTTTAAGGGAAGCCTAGAAGGGATCCTCCTTTAAGGGAAGCCTAGAAGGGATCCTCCTTTAAGGGAAGCCTAGAAGGGATCCTCCTTCAAAGGAAGCCTAGAAGGGATCCTTCGACTAGGGCTTAGGTTTCGGTTCAACGGCTTCAGGGTGGCTCAGAGTGCTGGGCTTGAGGCTCTGAGTTTAGGGTTTAGGGTTTAGGGTTGAGGGATGGGTGTAGAATAGAATGCACCCTGAATCCTGAATGCTCTGTTGCCGAGTTTAGGATTATGGGTAGTTCTCTGAAAAGGTACCTTTTGCAAGAATCCCAAAGAAGGCGGCACCCTGCCAAAGCAGGACACTAAACGGGACCCTAATTTGGAGAACTCCCACTATTAGCCTCAACTTTCCCCTAAACGCGAAGGGTCTCAAAAGCCCAGGCGGAATCCGAGATCGAGCTCCTAAGGACCCAACGGGACTACTTGGAGGCGGTCGGCACTTGTCCAGGGCCGCTGGACGACTGTGAATCACAGCAAAGACTGCAGGAGCCCCACACTCTAACTGTGCGCGGCTCGGGCGACCTCCGGTAGCGGAGGGTCGTCAAGCCCGGGACTGCTGCGACCCGAGTTCGTCCGACGTGCCCGATGCTGAAGAGGGTCAGTGCAAGCACCTTGATGACATTAAGGACGTGTGCGGCGCAACTCCAAGCATCTTCGGAAACAGCGAGCTGGAAAAGCTGGACAGTCTTGATCAATGTTCGCTGTTTAACCTTCTTCGAAGGATAAGAACGTTCTCTGTTTAACGTTCTTGCGGTTGTGGCTTTCATGTTCGTATTTCTACGCATGTCCACCTCATTCCTTGTGAGAAGATCCAGCTGAATCCTTGTGAACTCTTCGGCAAATTGCTCTTGGTTGAGAACGACTTGTCAATAATCGTTGACAAATCTGCATCGGATCAAACTCGTCAGATGTGTTTGTCGTAGCTAACTGCATCGGATGCACTTGCTCGGACGAGAAGTACTGTGACACACTGGCGACTTCCTGTTGGTTGACAACAACTTTTCCTTAATCATCGAGAAATCTGCATCGGATCAACTTCGTCAGATGTGCCTATCGCAGTTAACTGCATCAGAGGAACTTGCTCAGGTGGAAATTACTGCGCGAACAGTCGGTTATTGTATGTGATCAGAATACAACAGGAATACGTGTCCAGTTCAAGCCCGAAAGCCTAAACCCATTTTTGACGGCAGGTTGTGACCTTCGTATGGTACCAAAGCATCTTCGTTTTGCATCACGCTGTGAGAAATTAGGTCGTTTGAAAACCAAGTAGTCGGAAAGCAGCGACTAACTTCAACCCTACATCCTCGCCCCACACGGTCTTGTTTTATTTCAAGGCAAATCCATGCACCACAAGTTTGATCCTAAACCTTAAACCTCTTCGATTTTTCCTTGTTTCCGTGTGTGGAAAACATATAGAACCTCGTCTGCTTTCGGTTGTGGCATTATTTTTATTTTTAGGGGCAACACTAGACACGCAGCCGCAAACTTTTAATTACAGTGTAGAGGGACGAACGCATGTGTATGCTTGCTTCCGTAGCTGTTCTTTTGAGTAGCTCCTCTATCTTGCTCTTTTGTTTTCTGGTTTTCTGGCGCCGTCCGAGCATGTCGGCCGCTGAGTCGTTCGACAGCGGTCAGACACTGTAGGCAGTAGTCGCGACACCAAGGTCCTCCCGTACGTGGAAAAAGTTCGGCGAGAGGGCCCAGGAACTTCGGCAGCGATGGTCCCGTCGGGGTCTCGGGTGGACATGAGGTTGCCAGCCGATCTTCGTCTCGGACAGGTATGACCTTGGCCCAGATCGATGTTGGTCATCGACTAAGCTGCCGTTGGTGACCCGGAGCATCCGGCATACTCGCGACAAGCCGGATTCGGGCACGAAGCTCGGCTCTGTTAATCAGTGGCATTGTCACGACTCAGGCATACCGGAAGGCCACTGCCATCTTGGTGAATCCTGCAGTAAATTTCAAAATGACAGGCATGGATTGCAAGTTACAGGTGGCGGTCGTGATGAGGAGACCTTGAAGCACCCTGTCTTCAAGAGTTGGGACTTCGATGTCCCAATTTCTTTTGTGCCCTGCACGACGTAAACTTCTGCTGAACCCTACAACTCTCGACCCTCTCCTGCCTTCTCAGGCCCCTTCTTTCGGAGACCTCGCGGGATCAGGAGGAAAAAGGACCCCCCCCCCCGGCGAAAAAAAACCCAACCCTTAGCCCTGAACCCTCAACCCTGCGGAAGCCCTCAAACTGTGAAGCCGCCTTCTCAACGCAAGCTGCAGCCCAGGACAAGTCTACGGCTTAATGATTGGGGGTTTTGGGGTTTTAGGGTTTCGGGCCTAGGATTTTTGGGTTCTGGGTTTGGGGCAATAGGGTTTAAGGTCTAGAGTTTCGGGGGGAAGCTGCAGCCCAGGCCAAGCTGAGGTATTTCTACGGTCGCTTTCATGACCAGCAAAGGGCCACCGATGAGGCCCCCTAAGCTCGGGAGCTGGTTCCTTTAAAGGGGTACCATAGGGTTTATAACGGGGTTCCCTTCAAAGTGTCCGCTACGCCCCAATTTTAAATGAAGCTCCACACGCATGTGTGGCGCCGAAGATTGAACTGTCAGTTGCAAATGATGCCGACCCCAAACTATACGGTGTTGGAAATAGCAATCCCGCTGTAGTTCCTATCATTCTATTTTATTCATTCCGCAAACAATGTGGTATGCACACTATGGGGTTCTTACGTTGGGAGTTAGGCTCACGCAAGGCGCGCGTGACCCTTCGGAAGCGGCTGGTGCGATGCATACTTCGCGCGCATGTACGGGATCCATGTGGATGCGTCCTCCGGGAACCCTGATCCTTTGTAAATTCCAATGCATTGGCCTCCTTGTGGCCTCGAGATGGCTGAATCGCTTTTGGGCGGTTCCTGAATCCGGCTAATGTAGGACCTGATTAAGAAACCCCTGGGCCTATAACCCCAAAATAGTAAGATTCATATAGGCTCGCTCATGTAAGGAACCCTAATAAAGGCCCGAGGTTTCTTAATCAGGTTCCTACATTAGTATTCCTTAATCCTGCCAGTATATTTTGGGAAGCATGGTGATTCCGCCAGTAGATGAGGGGAGGCATGTTGGCCGCTTCTGCCAGATCGTCATCAAGCCTGCGAATCCAAGTAATCGTTGAAGGGAAGCACTTTAGGGTTCAGGGTTTTGGGTTTAGGGTTAGGGCTAGGGTTTATGGTTTGGGGTTTTGGTTTTAGGGTTTCTGTTCTGCGTTTAGGCTTTAAGGGTTTCCCTGTAGCTTTGATTCTCTTGCTGATCTCCTGACGAGATTCAAGTTTCTGAAATCATCTACTTAACCCCCGGGGCTGAGCTAGTCCACTTAGCAATCTCTAAAATGAAGCTTGGTGCTCAGGGTTTACAGTAGGGATTGGGCTTTAGGGACAGAGCTTGCAAAGGGTTTCATGAGGACCCCAAATTCTAAACCCCGAACCCTGCACCCTCCTCCCAAACTTCCATGCAGGCCGTACCTAAGCAAATCATACTAAGTAACCCGACAGTCTGAGGTTTCGTGGGGTTGAGGTACCTCGTAACTCCAAAGCCCTGAACCTAAACCCTGTATCCAAGGCCTAAAACGCCAACCAAACAGGCCTTTAAACCACTGAAGGTTCAACAATCAAAGCCCAAACCCAAAACCCTACAGGCCCAAACGGTGAAGCCTAAAGCATGTATACTGTTGTACATCATTCAGCCCCCGCGTTGTATATGAGCTCCATGCTAAAGCCCTGAACGCCAACAAGCCCCACCCTTATGCTGGCCCCAAACCCTAAGCCCAAACCCTACACCCCAAGCCTTAGCCGGGGCCTTCTCAAGGCAGTCGCGGCCTCCTTCGAGATGCAAGCTTATCGCTATGCAGAGGATGGCAAATACTACACGGCTTCCCAGCCCCTGGGCCTCGATGAGGTTCAGGGTTAGGGCTTGTATGACTTCAAGGATTGAAAGGGTACTCGCTCTCAGATGCGAGACTCTTCAGCGTTTGTTTTTCGAGCTTAATACAGCGGCGAAATTGGTTGTTAAGATGTGGGAGCTGGTGTTTAGGCTCGCCAGATTTCGGCTCAGAGTTCGGGAGTTTGTGGCCATGGTCGAGTTGGGCTCTGATTCAGGGTCCTCGGAGTTGGAATTATCAGAATCTAAGGGGCCCTTGTGAGAGGACACTTGACGTAAAGACCCCTGAAGCCTGACCCCTCCGCTTACATCCCAAGACTCTCATGGCTACACCTTTACTTGTACTAGCACCACTACTACTACTACTACTACTGCTACCACAACTACCACAACTACTATACTGCTAATACTTCTAGTTCTAGTTGTAGTTCTAGTTCTACAGCAACAACAACTACTCCTACTCCTACTCCTACTCCTACTCCTACTCCTACTCCTACTCCTACTCCTACTCCTGCTCCTGCTCCTACTCCTACTCCTACTCCTACTCCTACTCCTACTCCTACTCCTACTCCTACTACTACTGCAAAATTTTAACCACTACTATACTACTACTACTATTACTGCTGCGACTGCTGCTACTACTACTACTACTGCCACCACTGCTAGTACTACTACTACTACTACTACTACTAGTACTACTAGTACTACTAGTACTACTAGTACTTCTAGTACTACTAGTACTACTAGCACTACTAGTACTACTAGCACTACTAGTACTACTAGTACTACTAGTACTACTAGTACTACTACCACTACTTCTACTACTACTATTACTGCTGCTACTCCTACTACTACTACTACTACTGCTACTCCTACTACTACAACTACTACTACTACTACTACGCCTAGTCCTAGTCCTAGTCCTAGTCCTAGTCCCAATACCAGTACCAGTACCAGTACTGGTTCTAGTACTCGTGGTAACTCGTTTTCGTACTTGGTTTTCGTACTTGGTTTTCTATGCGCCAATATATGTACGCGTGTATCTACGCATGCTTCAGAAATGTATGTGTGTACGTACGTATGTAGGTGTGTTGTATGTGTGAGAAATTAGAATGGCCTGCCTTTCGATTGAGGTTTCAGTGGGTTTTCGGGTACCAAAGTTCATAGTTAGGATCTTCTGAGAAAGCTGGAGCCCAACTATCTGTTCAATGATATCCTTTTCAAATCCCTAGATAGTTGTTGTGTTCTATCTTAACGTGCCAACGTATTGCAATGAGTAAGACCTTTGCATCAACTTGCACGCCTTCTTTGACTTCTATTCACCCTACACCTTCAACCCTGAACCTCAAACTCGACAGCTAAACTCTACGCCCTAAACCCAAACAGGTTCAAGGACTGGTTTGGACACAAATGGATGGCGAAGTGGAGCGCAAGCCCAGTGGCACAGAAGGCTGGCGGAGATTTAGAGTTGAGGGCCTAAAATCCTAAACCCTAAGACCCTAAACCCTAAACCACAAGCCCTGATGGCGAACCCGAGTTTTGGAGCCAATGACTCCAGAACTTCTGCTCTAAAGCCGGCAACCCTGAATGCTTCAGTTCCTGGCCCAAAGCAGGATTAGGGTTTAGGATTTTGAGGGTTTGTGGGGTTTTTAAAGGGCTTTGAGGGTTTGTAGGGCTTTTAAGGTTTGGTAGGGTTTTGTGTTTTAAGGACTTTTTAGGGTTTAGGGTTTTTCGGGCTTAGGGGATGAAGGTTAAGCATACGACCCGCGACGTTGATCGAGCGTGCATTCTGCAACACCTGTAGTTCGTCTGTGTTACGAACTACCGCAAACTCAACTCGTGCTGGATTCCAAGATCAAAGGTCGCCGGAACACTGCGGAGTGGAGAGTTTGGTTCCAGTCTTTGTGTAAATATTGCACAAGATTGTGCAAGGATAATTGCACAGCGAGCTTCAGCTCGTATGGCACGACTCAGCGCGGGCTCCCCCGAACTACGCACGAAGAGTTTGAAGTATTTTCTCTTCGCATGTGTTCCATTATAAGTCGATGCTCACGATCCCGGAATAGTGCACGAAAATGTATTTTTTGGACGGTGGAAGAATCGCCCATCTGTGGACTCGATCGAGACGCACACACACCCTTCGATATGGTGCACTGAGTGCAGTTTAGCCACGCAAGAACTAGATGCTGCTGTTCCAGCTCAGTGAACACCGGTAAAGAGGACACCTACTACTGCTACCATCACTACCACTACCACTGCCACTGCCACTACCACTACCACTGCCACTGCCACTACCACTACTACCATTACCATTACTTGTGCCACTGTGCCACTGTGCCAATGTGCCACTGTGCTACTGTGCCACGACCACGAGCAAGACCACGACGACCACAACCACTTCCACTACCACTACTGCGACGACCACTACCACGACCGCGAAACGACCACGACCACGACCACTACGACTACCACTACTACTACGACGACTACTACTGCTGCTTACTGCTCACTGTTTGTTGCTTATCACTTACCGCTTACCGCTTTTTGCTTACTGCTTGCTGCCTACTGTCTACTGCTTACTGCCTACTGCTGCTATCCCTCCATCTCCTGATCCTCCTCTTCCTATACTCCGACTCCGACTCCTACTACTCCTACTCCTGCGCCTACGCCTTCGCCCATGCCTACGCCTACGCCTGCTCCTACTCCTACTCCTACTATTACCACTACTACTGCTGCTGCTACTGCTACTGCCCCTGCTACTGTGCTACTACTACAGCTACTACTACTACTACTACTACTACTACTCCTGCTACTACTACCACCACCACCACCACCACGACTACTACTACTACTACTTCTACTTCTACTTCTACTTCTACTTCTACTACTACTACTACTACCACTACTACCACTACTACAAGTACTACTACTCCTACTACTACTACTACTACTACTACGACTACTACTACTACTACTACTACTACTACTACTACTTCTACTACTACTACTCCTGCTGCTGCTGCTGCTACTACTACTACTACTTCTTTTTTTCTCTTCTTCTTCTGCTGCTACTACTACTACTACTGCACAAATCTTGCTGCTACTACTACTACTACTCCTGCTACTACTACTACCACCACCACCACCACCACCACGACTACTACTACTACTGCTACTACTACTACTACTACTACTACTGCTATGCCGCCACTGCGGCCACTGCTGCCACTGCTGCCACTCCTGCCACTTCTGCCAGTGCTGCCACTGCTGTCACTGCTGCCACTTGCCACTTGCCACTGCCACTGCCACTAGCAGTCACTAGCACTACTCCTTCTTTTGATAGTGACATTTATACTTTTCGCAATCCCGTATCTGTCACACGTGGACAACGACAAGTAAACATCACGTCAAAGTGCAACCGAGAAATACTGGTTGCTGTGACCCAGAAGTTGGCATAGTCGCAGTCATCAGAAAGCTCCCCTGCAAGGTCGCGGAAGATGGCAAGGCGTATTCTGCTTCGCAGTTCCGTGAGTTCTTCAAGGGAGTCTGGTTGCCTCTCAGCTGAGAAGTTGGGGTTTCTTGGTGTTGGCCCGGGGCTGAAGGGGGGGTACGGCTCGATTCCTGAGTGCGCTTCGGGCGATCGGTCGGTCGGTCCGGTCGGTGTGCCACCGGCGAAACAGCTCTGCAGAGATTTCGGGCTTTCGCTTTGGCTTTGGGCTCAAGGGATGTGGAGCGCACGATCGGATTAAGATTGCACCTGGATGAGGCACGTAGCTCGAAACAAGTATCAACCTTAACCCCGAAGAGCTTGTGTCGCACAACGAAACATTGCGAGCTGGCCTTTTGCCACTAGGTTATCACAAAACAACACTGCGCAAAATTCGACTCTACGATTGGCTCACACAGAAGAAGGCAAAACAAGATCCTCCTATATTCGGATCTGTCAAATATCATTCCTGCATGATTGTACGGCAGAATATGCCCTTGTTGATGCCAACTCCCCCAAGGCTTACTAGCAAAACGAGACCCCACAAAGTCTCTCAAATGGTTCAAAGACCCCTATAAGCCTCTCAACCTGTATTCCTAGAAAACAAATCGAGCTGCGCCGTCCTTCCATCATGGCAAGGGAGAGAGGTCTTGGGGTGATGGGTTGAATGCTGTGAGGAGTAGGGCTTGAGCTCTAAACCCTACGTATGACGCTGTAAACTCTATAAACCGCATACGCCTTACAAACCGCCCTGTAAAACCCGTTCAGGATAGGGCTAGGGGTCTGGTTGTTACGAGTTTGATGGCTGTCTCGGATTCTGCATACGTTACCTGCGCTCACCTTTGAAGGGTTACGGGCTTAGGGTGTAGGGATTTTCTAAGCCACCGAAGCCCCTAAACGCTAGTTGTTTTATAGTTTTCGGGACTTGCGTCGCCGCCTGCCATAAACTGGTTCGTATCTACGGCTACGGTTTTCGCGTGTCGAAGGTGTGTCCATCTAGTCTACAGTATCTGATACCCACATAAAGCCGCATTCATCGCCTACAGACGCTCGGGCAGTCTCAACGTCCGATGCAGGGCCATGTTGTCAGCAAAGGTCCAAGTGGAACGCAGCAACATGGGCAACGCAAAGGCGCATTGCGGAGGATGGCAAGGTCTACACCTTGGACGAGTTTGTCAGCTACTTCAAGTCCGAGTGGCAGCAGAAGCTCGGTCCTTTCACCTCGGCCCCCTAAGCCCGAAACCCCAAGGGGCCTTAGTAATGAGAATAGGGTGTTGGGGCGCATTGTACTCTAATTATAATAAGGAACCCCCCAAAACAGTATTGGTAATTATCAAGGCCCCTATACTCGGGCCTGACGACCCTGAACCCTGAACCCAGGAAGTGGGCCAAGGCACTGGTGGCAGTCTGCAGCGAGTGCCGGCCCTGACCGAGCGATGCTGCAATCACAAGAGCCGGTGAAGAATCAAGTCCGGCTTGCGGTGTCAAGTTTGTCAACCTACACCAAAAACTTCCCTCAATCCGTCACCCCCAAACCCTAAACTCTTGAGATTCGAGGATTGGAGACTCTCTTCGGCCTCACACGTGGCAGTTGGGCCAATTCAATTCTTCGACCTTGAGCCACACACCCTGAATCCGCAACCTTCTTGTGAAGAAGGGCTTGTATTCGGGATGTTGGTGATTGTATACATTGTGTCTTCTAACCGGGATGCTCGTAACGCAAAAACTGCGTCACGTAGGTGCTTGAATCAATATTCCCATTCCTCCTTCTGTACTATAGGATCTGCGTCAGATTCCTGATGAAGGGAGGGCAGATATGGCGCTTAGGTTAATGGCGGCAGTAAAACCTGCATGCTAAATCTTGGATCCCTTTAGACACCAACCCTGCTACACCCAAGAAGGACTGTACCTAGGAGCACTGCACACGAGACGTGTTCTACACGCGTTTCCCTTTGGGTGGGAAGCTGCAGCTTTCGACTCAAGCCGCTCGGGCTTAGCTCTCTTGCTCTCTTGCCAAGCATATCTTGCTCGTCGATCCCGCCATGGCGCTTTCGACCTTCAAAGTGGCGATGTTGATGCTGATGCTTCCAGCATCGGCACGCCGGAACAAGGACCAGGCTCCTTAGTGCACTGCTTGATTGGGGCCGGTCTCATTCTAGCAACTAGAGAGTCCATACTAGACTTCGTTCCAGTGTCCTGGGAGAGCTCGGAGGATGACGTCTTCACCATGCAAGCCGGGAGTTCGGAAGCTCGCGATCCGCAAAGGGATCTTGTGTTCTGGCTCACGAGCCTCCAGCTGACCCAGGCGGATGCTCAGTCGTGGGCAGAGAAGGAGTTGTCGGCCATGGAGATTCTGGGCTCGTGTTTGGGAGTTTATGTTACGTAAGTTGCCAGATAAGAAGATCATAGATCTCTGTTCAGCAACTTTGGTTACAGAAGCTCATTGTAAGATCCCAGGACTTGTGGTGCCTCGCTCGGATATCTCCAGCGGCTGCACTGGGTACTCACCGGTACGATGTACTTCGACAACCGTGCAGCGATTCCGGTTGCGTTTCTTGCTGGAGCTTACTTATGAGTTGAGCTGATGTTGGTTACTATAGGGGCCTAAATACTTGCCAATACTATTTTGTGGGTTCCTTATTATATATGTAGCATAATGGGCCCCAAAACCCGATTCCAATGATTCAGGCCCCTATATTATGAGTTGGGGTGATGTTGGTACCCTGAGTTCCTACAAGAGATGGCGAAGAATGCCAGGCTTCTACAGTAGAAGCTTACATAGGGTTTAGGTCTTGGGGTTTAGGGTTTAGGGAGCTTCCGGAAGCGTATAGTAGAACATGCACCAATGCGGGGCTTGCTCTAGATCATGAGCATCTCTTGGCCACCATTACAGTGGATTGATGAGTATGTCGGATGAGGAAAAGATCTGGAAAGGGCCCATCATCTGGAAGGGCGGTCGTGACGTAGAGCAGCCTCCATGCAGCCCTTGTCCCCGCACATCCCTACACCAAATCTGTCATTAACCCCACGCATATAAACAGAAACCCTAACCGTTTTCTGACCTAGACCGTACTATTACTATTACTATTACTACTACTATTAAACGCTGCAAGATTTTGATGCCTCCATCCCACAGGAAGTCGAATCCCTGCGCCCATTACAAGAGGCGTTTATGCATGAAGATTTAGGCTTATTTTGGGAGTCTCGGGTTTAGGATAATTCCGATGCAACAAAGTCTATACTGTAGGGGCCTAAATAGTTACCTGTACTAGTTTGGGGGTGCCGTTTTATAGATATATTGTACGGGGCCCCAAAACCCTAATTATTCTAATTATTTATAAGGCCCCTATATTAAGCCAGGTTTGAGTACGCAAAGAAGCAGCTGGACCCAGACCAGCTCTTCGAAATGTACAGCGTTCTCAAAGACAAGCTCGGGCTCAGCAAGGAGGAAGACTAAGACCTAAAACCCAGGGACCCAATTTAAAACTCACTCTTTAGGGTCTTGGCTAGGAATGCGACGTTGTTGGGGTGTAGGGTCATCGTTTTTGTTGAGGGAGTTCCTGGTTTTAGGGTGTGGGTTTTGGTGTTTGGGATGTGGGTAGCTCTCTAAATTCTTAGGAACCCAAAAGACGGCGGCACGCTTGTAAAAACGGCCCTAAAAGGGACCCTATTTTGGAGAACTACCCACGTGAGAGATGGGAGGAGGCCCGTTCGAGAGCTCCCGAGCTTCTCGAGAAGGATGCATCCCCCACACAGCTCAGCGATCTCTACACAGAGATGACGGCCGGCGCAAGCTGGCTGAGTTGGCTGGTGAAGAGTCCGAAGGCGCCAGCACAATCTTGGCATCGGGGCTGGGGTTCTCAAGCCTCCAGAAGCGAACCGCCTAAACAGATCCAACCAGCTCGTAAAACAAAGCGATATGCTCGGGATCGGAACTTTGAATCAGTCACCAAGAGACCAGCATAAAGCCCGAAACCCTAAACCCCTAATGCCTTGAAACCCTCCCTAAGCCAAGTCCCTTCAACCTCAATAGACGCTCGCAGTCTAGAGATCTTAGACAATCCTGCAAGGAGGCCCAGGGGCTTGCAATGGAGTCGGCTGCCGCTGGCTGTGAACCTGCCACTTACCCAGAAGTGCAATAGCCCTTGGGCTTAGGGTTTACGGACCCCAAAGCCTAACTAAACATCAATGGATCCACGTACCCAGAAGTGCACTGGCCCTTGGTCTTGCATTAAGATGCCTAAGCGGCCCTACACCCTACACCCAAAGCATCAATGAACTTCAGCGAGGTGACCAGAGAATGCTTTGTGTTTGAGGTTCGGGATAGCGCCGAAGGCTGGTGGCTGAGGGATTTAGGGTTTTGGACCGGAGTTTCGGGTTTAGTGGTTTAGGGTTTAGGAGTTTAGGGCTTAGGATGTTTAGGAGTTTAGGGTTTAGGAGTTTAGGGGGTTTAGGAGTTTAGGGTTTAGGGTTTGAAGCAGGTTTAGGGGGTTTAGGGTCTAGGGTTTTGGGGTTTCGGGTGTAGCTTCAGGAATGGAGGCGATGGCGTACAGGTTGTCCACGGACGGGCCTTTGTTTGTTGCAGAGTTTTCGACTGTTCGAGGGTTTAGGGTTTAGGGTTTTCGAGGGGGACGGGAGTCCAGCCAAGGGTTCCGACACTCATGAACCAGACAGCAAATGCCAGAAAGTCGGGATATGGATGGTGGATGATGAGCGCTGGGGTTCTCTACAAGCTACTTCAAGTTCATGATGACAAGAACTTTCGAAACCTCCGGGCTTCTACCCCACCCGAAGCCCACAAGTAGGAGGTCGGTTCCCCTTGCAAGCAGCAGCCCAGGACAAGTTCAAGAGTGCGTACCAGGACAACCATGACAAGAGGACGGCTGCGGATGAGGTTCCTGGGCCCTGGAGGTTTAGGGTTACAGGGCAGTGTCGATAGAAAGGCTAGGAGTGGAGAGCACAACAAGTGATCCTACCATTTTGCGAGTCAAGGCCGGTTGTTTGTGTTTTCAGGTTCCTTCAATGGGATCTGTGCGGGCCTAGAGCACTCTAGTCGTTGAAGCCCGACACAGCGGCTTTGTGTTTCGGTACGGTGGGCCCTCTCTTCCCCACGTGCCAAGCCTCGTGAGCTTCCAAAGCCGGCCATGACCCCAAGTTTAAGATCCAAGGGCTTGAGGTTTAGGTTTTAGGGTGTGTGTGGTTAATGCATGTTTATGGCCCTAGCAGCGCTGAAGTACGTCTGGTCTAGGAGTCAGGTAGGCCCTAACTGAAGCCTAAACGGTCAAAACGCTACACCTCAACATCCAAGGCCTTAAAACCTAAGCAGCCAGGCCCTATCACCGAAACCCTGAGCTGTCCAAATGAATTGCAGGCCCACCTTGGGGTTTAGGGTTTCTAGGGTTTTAGGGTTTAGGCTTTGTTGTGAAGCGCCTCCAGGCAATCCGTGCCTCCTTCGACACGCAAGCTTATCGCTATGCAGACGATGGTAAGTACTACACGGCCTCCCAGCCGCTTGGCCCGTTGATGAGATTCTCATTTTTAGGAACCCAAAACGCACATAAGCATAAGCATTTTGTGGGGATATCCCTACCTTATTGGGCTTCATTATAAGGGGGCTTATATGGGATATCCCTATCCTTATTTTTGCTTTTGTACTTTTCTGGGGCCCTAGATTCTGATTTCACTTCAAAGCAGTTAAAGGGTATCGACTTTCAGGTTTTCGAGCGGTTTCTTTAGGCCTTGAAGCTAAGACGAGGGTGGTTGTTCAGATGAAACATAGGGGCCTTTATACTTAGAATAGGGTTTTGGGGTAGATTATACGATCGCTATAACAAGGAAACCCAAAATAGGTAATTATTGAGGTTATAGTACGCTTATAGATCCCTTGTAGTCACCCTTATAAGACCCCTTTAAAGGAACCCTCAAGGACTGCGCGCTTTCTCTGTGAGGTCCTTAGATCGACACCTTTAGGCCTTGGGTTTTGCCGATTCCGGGATGAGGAGTTTAGGGTTTAGGGTTTAAGGTTTAGGGTTTAAGGTTTAGGGTTTGGGGTTTAGGGTTTGGGGTTTAAGGTTTAGGGTTTGGGGTTTAGGGTTTGGGGTTTAAGGTTTAGGGTTTGGGGTTTAGGGTTTGGGGTTTAAGGTTTAGGGTTTGGGGTTTAGGGTTTAAGGTTTAGGATTTGGGGTTTAGGGTCTAAGGTTTAGGGTCGAGTTCCGAGGGTTCTGGGAACAGGGTGCTCCGATCTGGGCGTATCAGCATATCAGAGGAACTTCCGGACCCCTGTATACGGAGCTCATGAAGACCCCGGCAATTTGTTTTTGCGGGACTTGGCTGCTTGAAACGTCATGATGGCATGCCCCCAAGCCCAAACCCAACACCCTCGAACATGCACTTCTGTCTGGTGCTTAGTAGGGAATGGGGGAATTGGGTAGCAGTCCCTATATAATCCCCAATACTAGGCCCCTTAACCCATTCCCCCACTCCCTACTAAGAACCAGACAGACTCTTGCATCCGATCGGAGGTTCAAGAACTACTATGGCGGCGATTGGGTCGCGAAGTGGACGGCGAGTGCTGTGGCACAGAAGGTCGTCTCGGGGTTGAAGTTGAGGGCTAGGGCGGCTAGGGTCCTTAAGTCCTAAAGCCTAAACAATGAGGCCATGAAGATTCTAAAGCCTAGACTCGACATCGTTTTTGCCCTAAACTGGAAACCATGAACCTTTCAGGAGCCCTAAACCCTGCAGCTGGCAGCCCCTTGCGCTAAGCAGGCCGATGTCTTGTCTAAGTATAAGAGCAGTGTCTTCGATCGGGGTTTAGGGTTTATAGGATTTGGGGTTTAAATAAGGTTTCGGGTTTCGGGTTTAGGGTTTTGGGGTTTAGGGTTTACAGGGTTTACAGGGTTTACAGGCTTTACAGGCTTTATAGGGTTTATAGGGTTTATAGGGTTTATAGGGTTTATCTTATGGGGTTCAAGGTTCTTTGCAGCTCACACGTTCGCTGTCATGGCAATGAAAAGCCGAGGCCATTAGCCCTGGCATACAGCGATCAGAGGGCACCCGAACACTGTGCTGTAATGTACAAGTAGGGGGAATAGGGTTCCTTTAAAGGGGTCTATAAGGGCTACTGTAAGGGATCTATAAGGGTACTATAATATTCATAATTGCCCAGTATACTATACTTATAATTAGGGACCCCCCAAAATAGTATTCGTAATTATTTAGGCCCCTATATTAGGGAGCATGCTTCTTGCACACTCTTGGATAATGTGCATTGAGTGCAGCTTGAGGCTTTGCGCCTGAAATATGTGCTTGTTGCTCACTTCAATGAGTACAAATAACAGAAAAAAGCCACCGTTCGATAGGTCATTGGTCGTAACCATCTATGCATCTGTAGTACACTTGACAATCGTGTTGGCCATCATCATCCTTCAATACTCGTACCAGTCGGAGGACTGATATCAGCCGTAACGCAGGCGCAGTTTGTATGTGGACCAGCGCGCGGCGCGCACTACTATCACTTCTACTACTACTACTGCTACTACTACTAGTACTAGTACTGCTACTACTACTACTATTACTACTACTAGCCACCCCCCCGCCTACCAACCACCTGGCACCTCAACCCATCGTCATCATCATCATCATCATCAACGAAAATGACAGCTGGAGAAGATGCAGGGGCTCAGGCCCCCTATCTGTGACAGCTGCATAAGTTGCCGATGCTCACTTGCCTTAACTGTCACAGATGCAGGGGCTGAGGCTCCGTATCTGTGACAGCTGCATAAGTTCCCGAGGCTCACTTGCCT
Source organism: Symbiodinium sp. clade A Y106 (assembly GCA_003297005.1). Classification (NCBI taxonomy): domain Eukaryota; class Dinophyceae; order Suessiales; family Symbiodiniaceae; genus Symbiodinium; species Symbiodinium sp. clade A. The sequence continues at coordinate 31,686 of BGNK01005987.1, forward strand.
CAACGGTAACGGCCGGTGAAGTTGCAGAGGCTCAAGCCCCAAAACTGCGACAGCAACTGGAGTTGCAAATTCGACGGGGAAGAAACTGCCAAACCACAGGTGGTCGGATAGTACGAAAACACTGTAANTGAAGTTGCAGAGGCTCAAGCCCCAAAACTGCGACAGCAACTGGAGTTGCAAATTCGACGGGGAAGAAACTGCCAAACCACAGGTGGTCGGATAGTACGAAAACACTGTAAATACCGTGCAACACGCAGGTGCTGCCAAGAAGGCTTAGACACGCCCAAAACCTGGAGTGCAACATCTTCTAAGCATCAAAAACAAAGATGC
>BGNK01005988.1:4802-32014 GCA_003297005.1 Symbiodinium sp. clade A Y106
GCCAAGCCGTGCAATACGGCTGATAACCTATAGTTGGTAAGAACCACTGCACACACGCACTGATTGTAAATGTCCGTATAAGTGTTAACAGGTTATACCATGAAGCGCAAGGCGACTACACTTTTTCCTGTTAGAGCACTTGTGACATAATCCGTCAGACAACATGATACTTCACACGTGCACAAACTACATTCGCCTACCAAGCCACAGGAGCGATCTCCCCAGCACCAGCATTAGGTTACACTCAGTTTAAGTGTCATGCATTCTGTCGCGGCAGAGGGGGTATCTGACACTGCGAGCTAACCGAAAGCCGCAAAGATTGAAACTTGGGATCCTAGGGCTGCCCCCAGGTTACCCACCTGCAAACATCCATACCAGAATCGCATCGCAGCAGCTCACCTGACCAGACCTCCTGCGCGGTCACTGCAGTCCTCGCATAGAGTTCTTCGATTCGCCCAGGCGGGACCTCAGCCAACCCGCGCGTATGATCCAAAAGCTCAAGCGATGATTTTTTGTCGGCTCGTGGCTCGCTGCCTTTACGCAAAAAATTCCCACCAGAGATGTTTTACAGTCTCAGCCCTCTGGGGCCCGGGCCCATCCTCGCTCCGGATCCGCCATCGAAAGAGAACTCTAGAAACTCGTGGCTTGAACTTCACTGAACTTCCATTGAAATCAACTCCGGGAGCTACGGACGTGAAGCCCGGGTAGGATGTGCCCATCGATTCAGATGTTGACGCTCAAGCCAAGCAGCAAAGCCGAAGATGCATCCCGTCATGCCCCGGAATGCGTCGACGGCTCACTCGCAGGACTGCCCCCCAAACGCTACCAATCACTACCAATCGTTGAGCTTAGGCAGCTGGGGCCACCTCTGCAGACATAGCCGTGCAATGCACATCCTCTGCGCCACTACAAGGCGATCCTGCTACTAGGACATTGCTCAGCTCGCACTGTCATAGCAAAAACAGTTCCTCTCTGCTCTCGGCGACCAGAACGGTGCATGTGACTAATGCTGCTGTGTTCTGAACCCTTCTGACATCTACCACTTTGACAGATGTGCAAGCATCTCTGACAAAGAAGTAGTCACTGCTTCGTTGGTTAGTACTGCACTGCAGACCCTGTCCTGTACAATTCAGACAGCATGTTGTCTACCTGTTTGGGCCGGTGACGCAGCATCCGGGTACAGTATGAGTCACACGCCATGGCTCGCATCGCTGTGACTGCTGGCCTTGACCCTGACAGACCAACACGCAACAATGCAAAACTCCTCACAGCAGAACACTGTTCACGAAGATTAATGCCAGGCATGGATGCTGATCCAGGATGTGCGTATCAGGCATGGCAGCATGGCATTCGGTGCAAATTCTTTTCAAACCTGCAAGACCATCTTTGGGCGCTCGACTGGGCTGGGCGGCTAGCCTCCAGGTTCCAGCATGTTGATAGAGTTCTTGGCTGAGTGCTCAGTGCCTTCCGTGATGCGACGCTGATCGGCACCGCAGTCCACGACAATGCAATCCACCAAGGGCCTTCCCAAATTTGCCGGTTGACAGATCCAACGCGTTTCTCTGCAACTTTCTGCCTGCATTCCTCGTTGGTCTCGAGCTTCTCCAGCTCGTCCAATCTCAAGCAGATTTCCCCGTAAGAGCTGTTTGTAGGGCGCAACCTGTCTAAGATCCTCGCAGGTCCAACCCGCTGAACACTTCTCCGAAGACAACATGCTTCCTGAAGTCCAGGGATTTCTGCTGTTGCCACTGGTAACATAATAATGTAATATCATATCATAATATATAACCATATATAGTAATATATAATGTGTATATCGATACGCGAATATCTCTAATATATATATAATATGCTACGTGGTTGTGAAAGTCGGCACGAGGACTTGAGCAGGCCCAGAGCACGTCTGTTTCTCCTCAACCAATTGCACCGCTTGCAGTCAGAAAGTCGATGAAGTCCTGCAAAGCGATTCAGAGATTGAACATGACCTGTGCTTCACATCATAGATTCGGAAACTGACAGGCCTCACGCCAGGATTGAATTACAAACGGATCTCAGCGTGACTCCCTACTGACGTCATCGATGCCTGCCGTTCCCGTTGCCGAGCGATGGACAGCACTGTTCGACCTGCTTGGATCTTCGTTCCAGAAGCGGTGCCGGAACTTGAAGCCTTGCAACGCTCAACAACGAGGATGCCTTCGTTGTCTTTGATGTTGACATCTGCTTTCGCGTCCACGAGCGCCTGAGGGATGTCAGGAGTTCAAGATTCCGGCTCGTGTTGCTGAAGCCGCTCGAACAAGAGGCATATGAGAGCAGCCGTCGCCCGTTTTTCTCCCGCAAGCTAAACGTCGGCATGTTGCGAGGGCGCCAAGTACGCGCCAGCATTGTTCCCTCTCTACTTAGGAGCAATGAGCAGCTGGGCTTTTTAGCTCGCAGCATGTGTTGTGCGGGCAAGATGCTGTACAAGCCGGCCAAACACGGCTTCGCGGACAACAAGGTCGAACGCGAGCAGAGTAACATTGGGTAAAACTTTGGGTAAAACTGTGGGTACAAAGTTGGGTAAAACAGGGGTAAAACAGGCACCCGAATCGAGGTCGAGGTCTCGAAGTGGGTGCCTGCAAAAGGCAAAATCGAAAATCAGTGCGAGATTTTTGTGCGAGTCACCTCCGAGCTTACCTGTTTGAGCCTGGACGTGGGTTCCGAAAACGTCCGGAAAGCGTTCTTGGAGCATCTGCGCTCGCCTGACGCCTGTGCCTCGAGCCCGCCGCCTTGCCTTCCACTTGGATGCTTGTGTGGTGACGATTGCGAGGGGGTCGCGAAGACTTCGACGGCTCTGGAAAGGCCACTCGGACGCCGTTCTGAAGAACGATTGGCCTGTAGTCATCCGGCACACTCTCGTGCATGATGGGGCTGTTGCGGTAACGCTCCACATGAGACTCAAGCCCTTGATGTGGTTCGCTCCAGCTCACTCCGCAAAGCTTCTTGCTCCGCACAACCCAGTTGGAGTAGCCGCTGAATTTGGCCCAGAAGTCCGGGACATACGTAGGATCCACCAAGTTCACGAAGGCATAGCCCATGCAAGCCCGCGTCCGAAAGTCGATCGGCAAGTACAGGAAGTTGTACTTGCCCTCGAAGCCCTCTTTGTCGAGCATCGCAAGAATCATGGAGCGATTGTAGTTGTTTGGTAAGTTGCGAAGCATCACTGTGGTCCACCCTTCCATGGGTAAGTCACACTCGGTGCTCTTTGCCTTGCCTTGGCCTCTTGGAAGGTTAACTTCTGCCTCCAAAGCTGTGTTGCTCCTCCGGCTGCGTGCGTGCCGTCGCCGGGGCGCCTTGCTCGGAACCATCAGATCTGCATTTCTCCAGGTCTCAGCGGAGTTCTGCATCTGGGAACTGCTGCCCGATCCCGGCACCAAGCCGGCAGGCATCAAAACTGCCGTCCAACCTGTGGACGTCTCTTGCTGGGAAGGATTCGCAGCTTGCGCACTGCCTTGGCTCACTCCCGGCTCTTGTGCCAGCCGGCGAAGAAGTTCGTTCTCCTGCTCCAACCTGGCCACCTCCGCCAGCAGCCTTTGCAGCTCATCTGTTGAGACACTCCTGTCTGAAACGTGGCTGGGGGTTGGAGGCACAAGACCCGGCATGGGACCGTGGCGACCTCCCTGCTTCGGCTGTGTCGCTCCACAGCTGGCGCTGGACCAGTCCATGCGCCTTGCGGGGTTGGGCGAGGGGTTTAAACATGTCCCATTTTCGGATCCCAGTATTTCAACAGTTCAAAAGAACCATATGTTCAAACCGGTTAAACGAGATGCTTTAAACATATTAGGGCCTTATTAGGGGCCCGTGCTATCTGTAAACGCTTCGAGCTTTCGGAAAAGAGCAGAAGCCGAAGCCCAACGGTTTAGGGTTTAGGGTTTGATCTGATTTATAACAGAAACCCTCACAGCTAAAGAAAATTTTCCGGGCCGGGTTTGGGTCTGGAATATTACTTTCAATTACGCCACGATTTCGTATGGAGAAAAGGGTACCACATTTAAACAAAAATGGTTTGCATGTCTGAAGTTTTAGCGATGGGGCTTCAAACTTACTTTCACTTTCCGGCAAGACTGCTGCTGCAGTGTTTGCTGATGCTTGCTTGCTTCTTTAAGAAATTCTGCAAGGCTGCTTTGAGAACCAAGCCTCTCCCTTCAGCAGACGCTGTTTTCCGGAACAATTATCTGAGAGGTAGTTGGGCAGCACCATGACATGTCGTAGGCGCCCCGGTCGTCAAGAAGCTAGGCATCATCCCAGCGCCGTGCCGCCAGCCGCAAAGCCTGGTGAGCACGTTGTTCCCAGTCAAAGGCGGCCACACAGGCCTGCTTCCACTGCTGCATAGCACTTCCAGCTGCCATTCGCGTGGCCCGCCGCCGCGCGGTACGGTCCGCCAAGGCATTGAGGGCCCTGGCCCGCATCTCGGCACTTTCCAAGAAGCCGGCGCTGCTTTGCCATGTGCCGGTACCCACCACAGTTGAACATCGCATCGAAGACGTACAGCAGCCAGGAGGGAGGAGGCTCGGGACGCCAACAAAGGAGTCGCGCCGCCACCCTCGACGACCAGCAGGGCTGCGTGACAGTCCGCCAGCACATGCACCACTCCACGTTGCCGACAGCCGCTCAAAGCGCGAAGCACCGCCAGCAAACCTTCAACCTCAGCCCGGTGAGAGGACTGGTCCTCCGAGTGCAAACCCAGGGAGAAGGCGTTGCCCTCGTCCACGACCGCAGCCCAGGCGGCAACGCCATCCACGACGATTCCGTCGGTGGCCACAAAGAGGGGCTTCCTGCACGTAGTCATCATAGTCCAAGACCAGAGGAGGCCGCGGGCATTCCGGAACAGCCCTGGCCAAAAGTCGTTCTTCCAGGCGGGTCGCCGGAGGCGTGACACCAGCCACCAAGTCCGGAAACAGGAGGTGCGCCCGCGACGGTCGAAGACCGGGTCCACATTGAACAGCCGGTTCTGCGCCTGCTTGTACCACGAAGTGGTCCCCGTCACCAGCGCAGCGTTGCGCTCTCGTTTGCAAGTCGAAGTGCGCCAGGCCCAGTGGTGACCAGCAAAGACCGCCAACGAACCACGAGGAGGGCCTGGCAAGTCCAGTCCTTGGGTCAGTTGACGAGACCTCGACACCCTCTGGCACATCGGTAACTCGCGCCGCCGATACACGTCCACGACCAAGCCACGCACACATCGACACTATCAACTCCCACCTCAAATCGTCGTACCTGCCCTCCTTCATCGCGACGACAAATGAAGGCGCCATTGCCCTCGACCCACCAGCCAAAGTCCGGACCACCTCCACAGCCACCGGCAGCAAAGAAGGCCACCGCTTGGCCACAAAGCGAGGAGCGGCCTCCTCGATCCACACCGGGTCCCTGGCCTGAAGAGCCACCGCATGCCCGACAGCAGCACAAGCTCCAGCCACAGCAGGATGGCATGTCCAGCCAGCAAGCTCATACAGCAGGATGGAAGGGGCCTCATGGCCGAAAGCCAGCCAGGATGTTGGCCATGGCCTCCCCGCTGATAGAGGCAAAGCCCCCAGCCCACGCGAACTTCGGGACCACCAAGCTCCGGATCAGCTGCTGCTTCATCACCAGGGCAGGGGCTGCGACGGCGATCAGACGCAGCCTGCGCTCCACCGCTCTACAAGGTCAAAATCATTGATCCACGGGGTCTCCCTCGAAGTCCCAACTCCCAACGCCACCTTGGGCGCCAGTGGGCACCTTAGAAGCTATCCACCAGGGCGTCCAAGCGGGCAGGAGCACCCAACCTCCGCATGGTGAGGATCAGACCACCTCACCGAGGTCAAAGAACTTTGTCAAGTCCTGCTGCACATATAGTCATCAAGCGAGTCGACCAGCCCAAGGGAGGCGTCCTTGAGCTCGCGGCCGCTGACACCTCCAAGCGTTCTACGCGTGGCCCATTCGCACCAACACGCCAAGCACAACTGAGGACCGTGAGCGCGCGATGTCCACCGCTTGGTTTCTCAATGAGCACGACCCGTCAAAACTGCCACAGAGACGCAAAGGCCCGCCAGAAGCCCGCAGGGAAAAGGAACCACGAAGACGCGCCCAACCATCAGGACCAGCAGCTTTACTGGCCATAGCCCGGGCATCCGCAGAGAAGGTCGGGTTCCACGGGCGCACAGGCAGCTGAGGGTGAGCTTGAAAAGTTGCTCCACGAGCCCGTTGCGCCAGCCCTTCCCCACCGCCGCATCCATTCGACTTCCGCCTCTTCAATGATCCTGACAGGATGCACCGCCTTACACCGCCGCAGCCTCCACCGCAGGTCTCTCCATATCCACGTGAAGTTTCTCCCGCCGCCGGATCCACGCAACAGCCTGGGCCTCAGAGGAGTTAGTCCAGTCGCTTCCTCCACCGCGCAATGGCCGCCGCCTTGTTGGCCTGCTCAAACTCCTCGATCCGTTCACTCAGCCAATCGGCCCAGCTCTCCATGTCAAAGAAGACGCCGGCCTCTGAAGCTGGGCCAACCGACGCTGCAGGCGCCGAAGCTCAACACCAACAATTGACTCCCATCCATTCCTGGAACAGCCAAGAGGTCCTCCTCCGACAGGAGGGCCCAGGCCGCGCAGAAAGGCCTCGTCCCGCCACACCCACTGAGCCTCCGTCACAGACTGGGCAGCCAGGGAAACGCGGCCAAACCCACCTCGCAGGCGACCTGGGCATGGTCGGACCAAACCCACCGCTGCTTATGAACTCTTCCACATCAAGGGCAAAGTCAACCCTCCTCCCAGATTTTGTCGTGTGCCCGCGGGCGATTCGGCGGGTGAAAAGGGTCGTCCCAGGAGACCGCCACGCCCGCAGCCAATGAGCCTCCAGTTTGTAGTCCGCAAGGAAGACGCAGGCCGCCTGTGTGCGGCGAAGCCCTTCCACTGCATCCAGAGCACCACGCATCGCAAGCTCTCGATCCTATGCACACCCGTAGTAGGAGGCGAGCACAATCTTCACAAAATAAAATTCCCTTTGCACAGGAACTCAAAGCAAGCACCAGCCACCCGGCCCAAGCCGAGGTCCACAGCGGCGCCCGAACTCCATGCCAAAACAGCGCGTCTATACACCGCATTGTCTGGCACACTGAGAAAAACACGCAAACCTCGCCGACGAAAGATGTCAACGAAGGACTCGGCAGAATTCTGGGGCAGGTCCAGGTCCAGCTCCTGCACCGCCAAGAAGACCAGGGGGAAGGCCCGATCTTCCATGATGTTCGCCAGCATAACTCCTGCACCGCCAGAAAGTTGACCGGGAACTCCTGGTCCTCCATGATGTCCGCCAGCATGTGAACTTTGGCGGCGCCCCCTCTGGATATTCAGCGTCGCCATGATGGTCGTCATCATGGCTCCACTGGCTCGCCACCGAGAAAACGGCGAGCATCAGCCAGGATCTGGCTGAGTGTCGCCGGCGCAATGCCGTGTCGCAGCTTTGGCGCTGCCTTCTCCACCGCCCTCAGGCCTTTCAAACGACCCTTGATGACATGTGCCGCGAGCTGCATGCAATGATGGGCCCTAGCCTTGCGTGCAGAAGGCAAGACCCTGGTGCGAAGCTGACACCGGAAAAACCGGACCAAAGCCAGCCGGCGCTCAGGTGCACCATTTGGTTGCTTGATCGCGCGAAGCCGAGGCTGCATGAACGGGATGCAGGTCCCACAATCATCGCCCCCACGCAGCCGCTTAGCACAACTCCTGTTCAGCACGGCCACCCTCCGCCTCATGACCGACCTCTCTTCTCTGGCCCCTCGGGTCCTGCACAACTTGCTGAAGGCCTCGACAGTCACGTCGGGGTGTTTGGCAATGCGATGTGCCTGCCGGACACTGCGAAGCTTGGACTTAGAGGAAGCAGCCAAAGTACCCTTCGGAACTCCATACTGACAAAGTGGGCACTTCCAATCGGCCACAACGTAGTCGGATTTCCTCAGCCACCTCAAAGCAGGAGCAGGCCGATGCGGAGCTGCCGGCACTGCTCCCTGTAGGTGCCGTCCGGCTGCTTCGCCGACATGTTTCCGGTGTTAAGCCGCTTCGGGCGTGGCGCCGCAGCTTCCGCCTCCTCGCTCATCCCCTCCTCAACTCGCCAATGGCCTGGAAGTCAAAGCCACCCCTTAGACATGTTTGAAAGTTTGGTCACAACAATTCTTGCTACTTGCTCTAGACTCTAGTCACTATTAGTCTTACTAGTCACTATTACTCAACATAACTCATAACATCAGATTCACGAGCTACCTCACTTGCGAGTGCATGTTTGGCCAAACCATTCCTTCTCGACCAAAGCTTGTCTGCAAATCCATCCATGTCGGGGTCCATGAGCAAATCGGTGAAACGCAGTCGCTGGCCGGAACCTGCCTTCCGCGTCAGTACCAACATCCAAACATCTGATTGGGTTTCATGGACTCTATGTCTATCTAATGGAAAGAATATACCCGGTAGCCAACCACCACAGGAATAAGTAGTGCCAGCCAAGCAGGCATAGCAACTGCTCAGCATAATGATACCATTGGTTTGCAATGTTGCAACGCTACATGATGTAAAGATTCGGCTTAATTTCAGTTTCTATCTAAACCACTTAAATTTCACATTTTCCATTTCATTTCCGACTATACTGACATTTTCACTTGCCATGTTTTTGCGTTGTGCTTTATATTTCCAATCACCTGTACATTTTCCGTGTCTTCGTGCTTGCTTTTTGCTTTGCTTTTGCCCGCACATTCTCATTTCTTGCTACGTGTCTGCTGCATTCTCGTTTACAACTGGCAAACCCATCACAATTCCCAGTGCCAGGCTTGTCACTTTTATTTCACATTTGGAATTATTGTCCAACATCAGGACCTTTTATATGCACGGACGCCATAACCCAAATCTTATCCTGCTCCATGGCCTCGACGTACTTGGCCCAGCTCTCCGCGCGGATGCGGTCCGGCATCTCGTGATCCCACTCCTTGCTGTAGGCCGCCTCGTTCTTCCTGAAGTGGACCGCGACACGCTCACCTTGCCGCCGTCCGGGTTCAAATCGTTCAACCCCTGGGCTATGCTGAAAAGCAGTTGCCGTCCTTGGCGATGTCCACCACGACCACGCCGTCAGGTAGGGCTCGTTGGCTGCCAGCAGAGCGTTTCGCCGACGGTGCATCAGGTGCCGCCCCTCGCTTGCTGGAGTCATCCTTCTTGTCACCGGTCTTCCCAGCAGCAGCCTCACCTCCGCCTTTGCCAGCCTCCGCAATGCCAGCTAGCTCCACACTTCCATCCTTATACCTGGTTCCGAGCCACACGTCTGGCGAGGGCCCAGACAGCTCCAAGCGCCGCTCGTCTTGATCTGCTGGACCTGCACCTGGCCTTTCCTGGGGGCCGCATGCTGCAGCGTCAGGGCGATGCTGTCGTTCTGCTCGGGGTCTTGTATCTGAAGGTGTAGTCCTTTGTGGTTCTGCGGTACACAAGTTCCACCTCCGAGAACGCAGCAAGTTGCTCCGATGTCACGGTGCTCGGCACCGTCTGCACCAACCACAGTCTCCTCAGAGGAACCGAGGGGTCCTGACGCGACCTTTTCCCAAGCTGTCACCCTTTTGTAGTGGCACCCACTCTGTGGTAATCGGGCCGATCTTGACGCTCCTGGCCGGAGCGCGTGCGCCCACTAAGCTTTCCCGAACACCTGCTGCACACCCGGGACACCCTGGGCCTGTTCCAAAGTTCCAAAGACCACGTCTCCCACAACGGCAACGGGTACCGCAGAGCTCGCCGGCGAGGTAGCCAGAATCCCAGCCACCATCTGCTTCAGCGCCCCGCCTCCAAGGATCTCCCGCAAGACCTGCTTATAATCATTTTCTCGATGAGGGTTCGCAGCATATCGGCGAAGCCACCCATGCCATCACCGAAGCCCGCGCCTCCGTCCATCTCATCATCCTCATCATCGTTCAGCTCTGCCCGGCGTCTTGCCGTTGCTCTGGAGCCTCCCCGGACGGCCCCGGGTCAGAGGCCTCCCCCACGCGAACCGCACAAAAGGGGTTGTGGTCCACCTCCAGGCTGGCGAGGTCCAACAGCAGACTCAGCGGCATTCCCACGTGCTTTGTCTTGCTATTGTCCCGGTCCATAGCCGTGATCTTCAACAGCTGCATGACATTCTTCATCTCGTGAGGATCACCTTCGAGACTCTTCGTTTCCTGCTGCTCCGTGTCCAGTCCAGCAGCAGGGCCCGGGGCCACCATCGTGGAGGTGCTCTCTCGGCCCCTTTTCCGGAGCAAGGCCTAAGGCTGTCTGCAAAAGTTCAGGCCCTTCAGAAAACTAGGCTTTCTTAGTAAAAGGCTTATAGAAAGAAGCAACTTTTCATTCCTTCCTGAGCTACAGGGAAGCGATTCGGGACCCACTTGAGCCTTGAGCCAAAATTGATTCTTGAAACATGTTTAAGCACCAGGATTTCGCTCTAGAGCCAGGATGTTTAAACATTGATGCCACCCTATTTCAACATGTTTGGACGCAATGATTCCCGAGTACGATGATTTCACATATTCAACAATTTTGCCAGAAGTGCTTAAGCAAAGCCTGTTTAAACGACAGAAACGTGTAACAGTTTCGGTTCAAGAGTTGAAACGGTTCTAACATGAAACGTGTTAAGCCCATCCCTGGCACCTTGGACTTGGCGTTCTTGCGACATGGTGGAAGTCCTGCCCTGCTCGGGGCGAATTCCTTCCACTAGGAGAATCCTCGATGTGATGATAGCAGGGCAGTGGCAAAGACCTTTCGCCTTCTGTGAAGTCTGGGCTCGTTTCCGCATCACTCCAACTGTCAAGTTCGGATTCCATAGACTCCCCGGAGGAGTTCGGAGACTCTTCCGATGCCTTCTCGTTGTCCTCCGGATCTGAGGGCTCAGCCATGTGGCGGCGCGAGTAGCCAACGTAAAGAACTGAGTCGGAGTGTGCACGCATCACTCCGGATGAGAAGGCATCTGAATCTGAAGCATCGTCAACGACTTCTATGAATGTGTTGCGCAGCACCCATCGTGGACTGGATGAGGCCTGCTCCTGTTGCACGGACTCCATCGCGCAAAGGCACGATCTACAGGTAATCTACAGGCAACTCAGACAGCCACCCCCTGAGCCAAGATCAGGGCAATGTGCGAGCAGAAAAACAGATTGCCGCACTCCGGCTTCATGAACCTTCATACATCCTGCACATACATCCTGCACAACATGTGATGCCGCCTGGGTCGTTCCGACATGGCCTTCCAGGACCGCTCCAAAGAGTGGAGTCTCGCCGTCCTTCCACAGATGCTGCGTGAAGGCTCGGACAATTGCCGGCCACAGATACCGGCGGCGGTCGCCTTGTTCTGCACATCGAGCTGTGGCGTTGGTGCCTTCTCCCATCTCAACAACCTTGCAATCGCCCATTTAAGATCTCACGGAGTGTCACTCAGCTAAGACTTGGACATCTCCATGATCTGCCTGTTGCCAGTTCTTGCAGCCACGTGCAAGGCCTTAACTTCAGAATTCAAGTTACTGCACTCGCAAAGACAGCAGCGGTTTTGCACCCTCTGTGCGGCTGGCAGTGATCTTCCGTACCCCATACCTTGCATAAGGGTCTGCACCTGCCTGGGAGCGCCAGGACAGAGATGTAGCTCTTTGGAAGCAACTGCCCTGCATAGGCCTCCAGGGCATCGAAAGCCCCATCAAAGTCCCCCTGCCAGGTGGCATCGTAGAGCTCCCGACCTTCCATCTTCCATGCGTTTGCAAAGGACTGCAGATGCTCATGCTCATGCTCGCTAACTCGCACCGGATCACACAAGTGTTTCACACATGTTCCACCAAGCAGATCATTCAAATCCCTTTTTTTGATCTGGCTGGCTCACGCTGCGCTGCAATCATTGCCACTGCATCTGCAGATTCCTGGAGCCATGAATTGCGGTAATATTTTGCACAGGCGTCCTCGCTGGTTGAAACTACGGCTCTCTTCGCCGGCAAAGCCGTCCAGGCTAGCCCCCGTGTCGATGAAGCTGTCTTTCTGCCCGAGGTCTTTGAAGGCCTTTAGGATGGCCAGTCGACCACCAAAGCCTCACTCCCAAATAGTGCCCCTTACCTAAGAAACCTCTCTAAAAATTCCTTATATAGTGTACACCGCTTGCAACCCCCTCGTAGTCGGAGAATCGCTTTCACCCACCCTGCAAAATCCTGGGTAAAGCCAAAAAATAGAATGTTTGGACCACCCACCAGCCTCCAGATACAAGAAATACAACATTATCACGCGGCCACTTGGAGCTCTCGTGCTTCATCTGCCTGACCAAGTCATCCACGTGGTCTGCCGCGTTGGAAGCTTCAAGGAAGCTGGCGGTGTTCAGAGTCTTAGAGAGTTTTCGCAGGTGGGGCGGCCCGATCACCACCACTTTTCGATCGAGCAACGATGGAAATGTTGATGGAACAACCGGGTTTGGCGGATTGCCGTAATTGCCACTACCTGCCGGACTCTCTCTGCTAGTGAGATCTAGGTAAAAGACCGAGGTGATGAATCCTTTGAAGTTGTGATGCATTTCGTGAGTCTGGAGGAAGCTGTCGAAGTCTGAACCGACATTATTCTGGCACAAGAAGAAGGTTCCAACCAAGACGTACATGTTGGAGTCATCCTCGGAGCCAAGTTCTTGCAGAGATGTGGCCAGATCTTTGCATTGGTCCTGGTGGTCCGAATAGCTGATCCCTTCCAGGTTGGAACCTGCTGCCCCACTGACACAGAAGACATCGCCGTCGCCAATGCGAATAAAACTCACGGGCTTACGATCCCTCAGTCTCCTCTCGACGTCCTTTGTTGATGACTTCCGTAGGTGCTTCTGCATCGACTGTGGCACACAGTCTTGCGATTCATGGTAACCGTGAGCTGCTGCATGGATGTCCCGCACATGAGCTGACAACTCGTGGAAATACGAGGATGCATTGGCCGTTTGCCGCTCGGCCATCTCTGCAAAGTAGGACTCAGTCTTGCTGACATGAATTGCATCAGCGCATGTCCACCAGAGCACGGAAAGACAACTCAAAGGCCACGAAGCCATCGAGACTAGAACATATGAAATCTTCCTGACTTAGACTGGTCGAGCCAATATGGCCAACCCTGTGGCCGAACCCGTGTGAGAGCGCACACACCGCCCGAATCCGTCCGACATACATTCTCAAGGACAGGTGAGTCGGGTAAGAGGCTCTCTAATCACCCTTTGAGGAACTGATATCAGCAGCTTCTGTGCAGATCCCTGGGCGCCGGGCTGTGGTCAGTCCGCCCTTGTGACCTCCTCGCACCTGCGACAAAACTCACGAACGACATGAGAGCGAACGTCCCAGGCAGCAGGGGGCCTGCTACATGCTGCTCGAGAGGTTCGGCCTGATGTGCATTGCAAGCGCCCCACACACGCATCCCACACATGCAGCAGAACTGCAGTGAATGTCATGACTATGCAAGAGGCGGAATCCTGGACGGTCGCATCCTCCACGATCTGCCCGGGCGACGACATGCGAAGCGTTCGGACATCATACAGACCCTACAGCTCAAAGTGTATCAGTTCATCGTTGGGTTTTGTTGGCACCTGTTTCCCCCTGCAGCAACATGTTCTGCATTCTGCAACTCACGGGAAACGAAACACAACTCCGGCCGCTGTGGCCTGAACTGCGGGCATGCGAGCATCGCCGAGCCTCATGAGCAGCTGTTTACTGCTCTTGACACGTCCACACGAAAGGCCCTGGCGGCTTTGCGCTGGCCGTTTCCGCCTGTGTCTCCTGTTCTTCAAAGGTGAAGAACCAGTGTCACAAGCTGGCAACGACATCGTTTTGAATCCTCGCGAAAGCTAGTTCACATAAGAGCTTCCCTGACAGTTCCGCGGTGAACCACCTCGCCAAAGTGTTGAACCAGCTCCCGCGGATCAGTCCTCTTGCTGCGAGGGTTGCACTAGCCCGCCGATTTGTCTGATCCCTGCACCTGAACAGCACTGCTCTTTCGGGTGACCTTTTGCTGCCATGAAGCACGCCCGGCCTACCAGCAAGATACCTGCGAAACACCCGCCGCAGCACTCGCACGCCTGACTGCAAGCGCAAAGGTGTCGCCTTCCATGCTCCGCAATGCCACCTTAACTCCAGACAAGCTCTGAGCCCAAGGCTGTCATCCGGCTAGATGTCGGCCAGGTCTAAGCAGCCATAAGGGAAGGAACTCGGCATGTCAGCCTTCGCTGGTTTCAGTTATTCGCCTTGGCAGCTGTCTTGGCAGTTCCACAGCAAGGCGAGCTTGCCATGTCCAGTTGTCAAGAGCAGACGTACAGCTCCTTTGCTATTTCAGCTCTAACAGCAAGACACTGTGATACTGTCGAATGCCGCATTCTTGGTAAGGACTCATCGGTCGAGCCAAACAGCTTCAAGGGCCAGTCACACGCAAAGCGTTCGCACGACCCTTGAAGAGAGCTTCGGGCTCCACAGGTTCAGTCTCTCACACTCGAGGTTGTCCCATCGCAGGTGGCATCTCTCGGCGCACGCCTGTGAAGGTGTTCTGCCTCCGCGAAGGACACGAAGAAGTTGGATCCGTTCGTGTTGGGGCCGTCGTTTGCCATGCAGAGAAGTCCTGCAAGCAGCCAAACAGAGACCATGAGAGAGAGGGAGGCAACGAAAGCCAGAGCGAGCAAAAGAGAGAGAGAGAGAGTCATGTATATGCATACATATGTATGTCTGTATGTGTGTATGGGAAGATGGATGGATACATGGATGGAGTATCTACGTATGCACGTGTATAATATGTATATACGGACACATGTCTGTATTCATGTGTTTCTTGCTGATCCGCTTAGTTTATCTATTTCCGTCTTTGCGCACACACACATCAGTCTAGCAGATATATTAACCTATACCCACGTCGACTGACACGGGAGATAACAGGAAGACAACAAGCAGAGTAGGGCAAGAGCCAGAGGCAGGGGCAGGGGCAGGGGCAGAGGCAGAGCGAGAGAGAGAGGGAGAGGGAGAGGAAGAGGGAGAGGGAGACGGAGTGTGCCCTCTGTTTTAAATGGTTTCGGTAGGAGCCTCGTCGCGAGACGGGGTCCCTGAAGCCTTCATCAGCGAATCGCCGTGACCAAACGGACTCTCCGCCCGTCCTGTCGTGCAGCTTTAAGAAATGGGATCGTGGTGTCATCGTGCGTCTGATCAGTTTGAGCTCGCAGCCCATTGGCGTTCTCGAAATCGCCACCCTGCTTGCATTCACCACCATGAACCAAGGATCCATCTGGAGCTGTTGTTAATAACAGGCATGTTTTTTGTCTCATACTGTGGATTTCTCCCCTTATGCTCGCGGCTTTTTCTCATGCTGACGGTTTCTGCCCTTATGCGAGCCTGGCTTTTCCTTATGCTCCCCCCCCCCCTNCCCCCCCTCCCCCCACCCCGCTCATTTGCCTTCGCAAATTTGGTGTTGCTGTGTTGCTGTTGTTGCCTTTTTGTGCTTGCCTTTGACCCCTCCCCTCCGCCTGCGCCCCCCACAAATCCCAAAACCCAAGTTTGCGCCGCGGGCTTTTCCTTCAGTTGCTGCTTCTGGACCAACTAACCGCCCCCACAAATTTGCTCCACCTGTGTCGCACCTATGCAAAACCCAGGTTTTCGCCCTGAGCACAAACCCCTGACAATCTGCAACAGCCCCTGAAGCATAAACACGCAATAAAAATGTGCATAAACGCTATGAAATCTTTGAAACCTGATATTGAACTTCCAGCTTTTCGCAAGGGAGAGTGTAGTTTTTTGCGGTCGAGCTGCCTCCTCCTTCGGGGCCAAATGGCCCGCGGGAGACCCTCCACTGCAGCATTAGCGGCAAAATCCAAAGCCGAAAAAGTGCCGCACATCTTTCAAAAATTGGTCCATTTGTGCAAACTTCGGTTTTCGCTCTGAATGCAGAACACTGAAAATCTGAAAAAGATTGCAAAAGCCACGCGACCCCTTTAACACGCCATAAAACTGTTTTAAAAAATTGATCCAATGGTGCCGTGCTCCTGCTAGACTGCTGGTTTCGGCCCTGAACGTGCAAAACTCCGAAAAGCTGCAACAGCCAACCGCACCCCTCAAGAAATGTGCAACAAATAACCATGCATCGGTTGTCACCCGTACGCACAACCCTGAACATCTGGAAAAGCCACGCGCACCTCTCAAACACAGGCACACAGTGAGCATGTGCTCGAAACCTGATTTTGAAGTGAGATTGCAGGGTTATTGCTTCGGGCTGCCTGCTCTTTCGGGGCCCCTATATATGTTTCCTGGCTTTATAGACAAACTCAGGTCCAATACATGTATGTGGGGGAGGGGAGGAGAAGGGTGGGGGAGAGGCGGCAGCATAA
Source organism: Symbiodinium sp. clade A Y106 (assembly GCA_003297005.1). Lineage (NCBI taxonomy): Eukaryota > Dinophyceae > Suessiales > Symbiodiniaceae > Symbiodinium > Symbiodinium sp. clade A. Next base: position 21,153 of record BGNK01005988.1, read on the forward strand.
GGAAAAGCCAGCTTCGCATAAGAAAAAGCCAGGTGCGCATAAAAACAGCCAGGTGGGTAAGGAAAAGCCAGATGTGCGAACGGAAGGGAACACAGGAGAAAAAAGGAAAACCATCCGCACAAGGCCTGAAACCATGGCCCCGGCATTTCAAGGGGGGGAGGGGGAAGCAGGAGAACAGAGAGCATCAGGGAAAAAGACTCAGCATAAAAAAAAGCGAGCCCGTTGTCAACAGCCAGATTGTAGGCTGCATTGCTCAGCAAGCCTGGATCATCAAACCAGGAATCATACGATGCCTCAGACTTCGCTGCAGTGTCGCCGTAGGCTATCTGCTGGCTTGGACTGTATTTGACTGTACGCGACATTACGTTCACAGCCATGATGCAAGATGCTGCCCTTGTAGTGGAATGGTTTCCCACGCGCTGTGGTTCCTGGAGGCGACACTACTGCATCGGCTGCATGCAGGAAAAGCATCCAAGATACCTGGCTGCTCGCCCGTGCAAAGCCGGCGGAAATTCTCCGCTGTCTTTGGCACCTACACGGGGCGGGAGGATTTTCCACATGTCAAAAAGCAAACGCTGTATGAGGGCAATGAGACTTCATACATCTTTCCCCATTCCACATCTGTGCCGTGAGGACACACAACTCCCACATGTAAAACGACTGGCACAGCTTTCTCAGAAGCCCACAGTGTCGGCATAAAGGGCAAAAACCTGAGAACGGCCCAGCATCGTCACTTCGACTCAGGCAGAGTTCGTGATTCATGGTCACTTGGGCCTGCCAGGGCTGCTTCTCCAAGGCTGCAGCTACTCTCTTGGCTTCAGCACCGTCGATGGCGACTTCCAGCCAAGCCCTAGGCCTCTGGCGAGCAACCAGGGCATCACATTTTCACATCTCCTGCTTCTATGCTGTGAACAAAAACTGTTCAACCTTTGGTTAGATTAACATGTCAAGTCACCGCAACAGCTTTCTTAGCAGTACTAGCATGAGTACTGACCACGACGTTCAGGTGGTCTCTGTGATAAATGTAGTTGACAGCATGAACGGAAGAAGGCGCAGCGCATGCATACGTTCGGCTGCCAAAATGCGCATGACTGAGAGCATTAGGCCGCGCAATAGCCCGTCGCCACGCACCACTTGTGAGACACTCATTGATGCGACTCGCAATGCCAGAAGGCACACTGGAACTATTTCTGCACCGACAGGGGTCCTGTCTAGAGTTGCCTGGAAGTATTGCATGCACCACGAGTAACTAGTGGCCAGAATATGCCGAGCACTGCATTGCCAACTACGCAAATGACAGATGGTTCGTGTTTTCGACGTAGCAAAAAGCACGGTTTCTTATCATGATAGTTAGTGTTTCTACCGATCCCTTTATGACGCCATGACTTGCCGGACGGAGGATGCAGAGCAAAAGAGACACATACACACCCACACACACACACACACTCTCACACACACCCTCGCGCGCGCACGCGCACAAGCGTGATCGGATGCGTTCTGCAGCGGCTCAGTTTGCAGTTCTCCAGGCTAGATTCGCATGTGTCTGCTGGAGAACTGAACCCAGGAGTTCTGCGTGCACTGAGTTTGACGCAATGAGCTGATGTCATGGTCGACCGGCCCCTCTTCCTGCAGGCCAAACCCCGCCAGAATTCCACCCCATAGTCAGAAGCTATGCCTCTTCCTGCTTCTTCTCCATCTCTTGAAGAGCTTTCTTCAGCCTCACGGCGCAGCATGCAAGCTCGAGAAGGCTGTACGTTGTGCATCTTAGCGATCCATCGGCGAGGTTTGATTCTGAAACTCTCTGGGCTGCCGGCTCTTCATACCTTGGAGGATGCTCGGCAGTTAGGGCGAACTTCTGGTGCATATTGAAACCGCATATCACACCATGACATGGAGTTCAGCAAAGCCACTTCCGGCGGATATCCGCGTTGCGTGGCTCTATCCTTCCGTGCAAATGCCAGTCAGTCGCTCAGTTGATCGCCAGTTTCATCCGATGCTCCGAGACTCTCTCTCTCCCTCAATCTCGGCCTGGCAGCACGCTGTAGGTCGTTCGCCGCAGCCTGAAGAGTCGTTCGAGAAAGCCGCAAACAGCTTCTTCGCGAGCTTGGGCTGCCCATGGCCACCCTTGCAACCCTTGCATGGCTGCTACCTTTTGTCCTGCAGATCCTCTGTGAGGCAGTGCGCCAAGTACGCAACAGCCTTCCCTCAAACTTAGGAGCGGCTGCGCCTGCAGGAGAGTTGCTATACAAGCCGGCCAAACCCGGCTTCGCGGACAGCTTCACGCGAGGTATACTTGGGGAGCATGCGTTCGATCTGAGTGCCGGCAAACATCGTGCACCTCATATCTCACATTCCTCCGGTCGCGGAGGGAGGCAGTGTACCCAACAGTTGGAGTCTTCTTTCATGATGGGGCTCCGGGGCCGCTCCACACGAGACGGCCATTCGGCGAAGAAGTTCATTCTCCTGCTCCAACTTCGCTACCTCCGCNGGAGGCAGTGTACCCAACAGTTGGAGTCTTCTTTCATGATGGGGCTCCGGGGCCGCTCCACACGAGACGGCCATTCGGCGAAGAAGTTCATTCTCCTGCTCCAACTTCGCTACCTCCGCCATCAGCCTCTGCAGTGCATGTCTCGAGACATCCCTTTTGCCGGCGGAATGGGCTTCTGGTGCCTGGCCATGAGTTGGAGGGACAAGGTCCGGCATAGGATCGGACCGAATTTCCTCCGTCGGCAAGCCTGTTTCGCCGAAGCTGGCGGCAGGCCAGTCCATACATCTTGGACTTGGCGTCTGTGCGACATACTGCCCCGCAGCAGCGGGCGTGCTCCTCCCACTGGGAGAATCCGCGATGTGATGATAGCAGGGCAGTGGGAAAGACTTTTCGCCTGCCGTGGTGTCTGGGATTGTTTCTGCATCACTCCAACTGTCGAGTTCGGATTCTAGGGACTCTCCGGAGCAAGTCGGAGACTCTTCCGACGCCTTGCCACTCTTGGTCTCATGCTCTGATTGCTCAGCTGCATTGCGCCTAGAGTAGCCCTCGTACAGGACGGAGTCTGAGGTTGCACGCATCAGGCAGCTTGAAAATCCGTCTGAATCCGAGGCATCATCGACGACTTCGAGGAATGTGTTGCGCAGCATCCATCGTGGACTGGATTGCTGAACGGACTCCATCGCGCGANAAATCCGTCTGAATCCGAGGCATCATCGACGACTTCGAGGAATGTGTTGCGCAGCATCCATCGTGGACTGGATTGCTGAACGGACTCCATCGCGCGAGGCACGATGTAAAAGGCAACCAGTTGGCAACTCAGACAGCTACCCTTTGAGCCAATCAGAAAGTAAAGCTCCTTCAGATACAGAACCCTGAGCGTCGACAAACATAGGGCGGAGATCTGGCATCTTTTCTCTCGCAAACTTAAGATTGCATGTTGCGAGGGCGCCAAGTACGCGCCAGCGTTGTCCCTCACTTAGGAGCTTTGGAACAGCTGGGCTTTTTAGCTCGCAGCATGTGTTTCGAAGGTTCGAACACCTGTACAAGCCGGCCAAACCCGGCTTCGCGNCAAGTACGCGCCAGCGTTGTCCCTCACTTAGGAGCTTTGGAACAGCTGGGCTTTTTAGCTCGCAGCATGTGTTTCGAAGGTTCGAACACCTGTACAAGCCGGCCAAACCCGGCTTCGCGTACGTTTCGTGAACGCGAGATAACACAAGCTGTTGTTGGGACAGGCACCCTTTCTCGAGCTGGGAGCCTGCGAAAGTCAAATTCGGAAATCTTGCAAGACACCGGATTTTATCTGCCTGGGCGTGGACCTCGAACCCGTCCGGAAAGCTTTCTTGCGGCATCCGCACTTGTGTGCCGTTTGTGCCTCGAGCCGTGCACCTTGCCGTCAAATTGGTTGGTGGGGTGGCGACTGCGTGGCGGTCTCGAAGATTTCGACGGCTCTGGAAAGGCCACTCGGATGCCGTTCTGAAGAACGATTGGCCCGTACTCATCCGGCACACTCTCGTGCATGATGGGGCTGTTGCGGTAACGCTCCACATGAGACTCAAGCCCTTGATGTGGTTCGCTCCAGCTCACTCCGCAAAGCTTCTTGCTCCGCACCACCCAGTTGGAGTAGCCACTGAATTTGGCCCAGAAGTCCGGGACATATGCAGGATCCACCAAGTTCACGAAGGCATAGCCCATGCAAGCCCGCGTCCGAAAGTCGATCGGCAAGTACAGGAAGTTATACTTGCCCTCAAAACCCTCTTTGTCGAGCAGCGCAAGAATCATGGAGCGCTTGTAGTTGTTTGGTAAGTTCCTAAGCATAACGGTGGTCCACTCTTCCATGGGCTTATCACACTCGGTGCTCTTTGCCTGAGTAGGACTTTGGCTGGCTCTTGGGAGGCTGAGCTCTGCCTCCAAAGCTGCGTTGCCCTTGCGGCTGCGCATGCGTCGTCGCCGGGGCATCGTGCTGGCAACCGTCAGATCCGGGTGTGGCCCATAAGAGCTCGTCCAGGTCTCAGCCGAGAACGGCATCTGTGAACTGCTGCTCGATGCAGGGACCAAGCCGGCAGGCATCAAAACTGCGGTCCAACTCGTGCCGCTGTCTTGTTGGGAGAGATTCACAGCTTGCGCATCACCTTGGCTTCTGACTTCTTGTCCTGGCCCTGGTTCCTGTGCCAGTCGGCGAAGAAGTTCATTCTCCTGCTCCAACTTCGCTACCTCCGCCATCAGCCTCTGCAGTGCATGTCTCGAGACATCCCTTTTGCCGGCGGAATGGGCTTCTGGTACCTGGCTATGAGTTGGAGGGACAAGGTCCGGCATAGGATCGGACCGAATTTCCTCCGTCGGCAAGCATGTGTCGGCGAAGCTGGTGGCAGGCCAGTCCATACATCTTGGACTTGGCGTCTGTGCGACATACTGCCCCGCAGCAGCGGGCGTGCTCCTCCCACTGGGAGAATCCGCGATGTGATGGTAGCAAGGCAGTGGGAAAGACTTTTCGCCTTCCATGGTGTCCGGGGTCGTTTCGGCATCACTCCAACTGTCGAGTTCGGATTCCATGGACTCTTCGGAGGAATTCGGAGACTCTTCCTTGCCACTCTTGGTCTCATGCTCTGAATGCTCAGCTGCATTGCGCCTAGAGTAGCCCTCGTACAGGACGGAGTCTGAGTTTGCACGCATCAGGCAGCTTGAAAATCCGTCTGAATCCGAGGCATCATCGACGACTTCGAGGAATGTGTTGCGCAGCATCCATCGTGGACTGGATTGCTGAACGGACTCCATCGCGCGANAAATCCGTCTGAATCCGAGGCATCATCGACGACTTCGAGGAATGTGTTGCGCAGCATCCATCGTGGACTGGATTGCTGAACGGACTCCATCGCGCGAGGCACGATGTAAAAGGCAACCAATTGGCAACTCAGACAGCTACCCTTTGAGCCAGAATCAAAGTTTTCCGAACATCCGGGATTGCTCTAATGTGACCTGACTCCCCAGCAGACTCAGGTCCCTGCCTGGGTTTTGCCCAGGGCCTCTTGCGCCAAGCCACGCCGGAAAAAAGCCTGGCAAAACAACAGAAAAGAAGGAAAATGAAAGAGACCAATATAATATTAATATGGATATTCATGTTAATATTCATAATCACACAAATAATAACAATAATAATAATAATAAGCAGCCGCCAAAATCTGCCTTGGCATTGTCTTGGTCCACTTTCAACGCTCGTGTGGCGTGATGCACGGTGGCCTCAAAGGCCTGCATCAAGGCAGCAGTGGGGGCTTAAGCCCAACATGGGTTTGGGTTTAGGGGCTATAATGTACTACAATATACTATAATTTATAATATATAGTATACTACAACATACCACCATACACTATTACTATACTAATGAAGCGCGCTTGGGGTTTAGGGGTTAGGGTTCATTAATGGGCTCTTTAAAAGGGATCCATAAGGGGTTCTATAAGGGGGGGTTAGGGTTGCTTGGAGGCTCAGGGGAGTTAGTAAGTAGGATATAAGTAGGGTTGTAATTGGGGTACCTCCATTTAGGGCACTTATAACCCTACTTATAACCAACAGCCTACGGTTGAGGATATAAATCCTGTATTACCTTCATGACCTTAGATTATGGGAAGTATGGTATGTTCCTTATTAGGGGTAATGCAAGATTTACATCATCAACCGTAGGGCCCAGCATTCTTTGAAGGACCTGGCCTTGAGCTGCAAACAGGCCTGCGCCAAGTTCAGGTGAAGGCCTTGAGCTGAAGAGATACCAAGAATCTTGCTGGGTTCAGGGTTTAGGGTTTAGGGTATACGAAGAATCAGCTAAGTTCTCATTCAGACCGAGCTCCAGGGTCCAGGCTCATACAGTGTCGTGCCATACTACCATGGCATGCTTCTGGTAGGAGTTCCAACGCCTGCGTCGGGGATCGAAGAAGCAGGCATGGGTCACCGCAGAACGCCGATGTGAGACTAGAGGTGTATCAGGCAAATCAGCCGAAGCATCTCCGTCGCGAAAGTGGAACAGAAGCGATCCACATGAATGTGAGTTGCACCGCTCAAGACCCTCACAGAAGCTTCTGAAGAAGCTGGGTTGGGAAAGGGCCAAAGGGGGTCTGAGTCAGTGCCTCTCTTAATGCCCAAGTGCTGGGCTAGGCCTCTCCGGTCTCCACCTTCGGTACAGACAGGCCCGGGCTATGTACAGAGGCATGCAACAAGCAGTGCACTTCCAGAGAAGTGCTCTGGAAGTGTGCTGCTCTCGTATATCCACCCGAAGCTGAGATTTCCTACTGTCGGCCCGGCTCTTCATGGAGGAGGTTACAAAGGGAGAGTGCAGATGCTCTGCAAGAAGGTGTCCAGGCTAGGCATCCGTTGCATTCGCAGGCACGCCTCCAACAGCCGAGGCCGACATGCGCTGAAGTCTTTCCTGAACAAGCTTAGATGAATCGTGCATAGCTGTACTGGTTTGTTCTGATTCCTCTCAAGACTTGAGCACAATGAGCTTGAAGTGTCGATGACGAAACCTGTCTTGCCGTACGTCTTTGGTGCGGCCAAAATTGTTGAGCGCGCATACGCCGGGTATGCCGCAGAAGCCCGGCGAGTTACGTCTGAAACTCGCAGGCAGACTCGACAGTAGAGTCAGTAGAGTTCAGAGACGGCAGGCGACTGCAGCAAAGCATCGACGTGATGTTGTAAGTCTTCCCATCGACCTTGGCGCATTCACTCCAGGCGCATCTTGTATGACTAACGGCAGCAGCAGAACGGTTGGCTGCAGAAAGGCGAGTGACACCCAGGAGCCTTCTTGAGGACTGAAGCATTCGGCGACCTGAGCGCAGGCTTGTGCCGTGCCTCAAAGAGGATTGCTGAGGCAGCTGAGGACGCCACTACGGAACTGCCCTCGTTGCCGCCGAAGATGTACAGTTTGCTTGCACAACCTGAACCATCTCAAGCAAGAGCCCTCACAGCACCAGGGACGCAGTCGAAGCAGTTGCTACAGGGTCCCAGCTTGCGGAGCTGAGCGTACCCCGGACGAGATCCAAGCTCGGCAGTGTCTGGCGACAGGGGCCAGGCCAGCGAACTTTTGCCAGCGAGTAGAATAGAACAAGGAACAACCACTGTTTTTCTTTACAGAGACGAGAAGGCAGACGGAACACTCGGCAGCCCCCAGTAGCTTTGAGCCTCGAGCTGGACTTTGTGAGTCTAAACTCTGGACGAGGGACGGACTTGAAGCTTCTGGACACTGAGCTCTTGTGGCTTCGAGCATCGCGTTGCCGCTGCTTTGCTGCCCTTGAGGCCCAAGATCTCCTAAAGCTACAATCTGCAGCTGATGCACGAGAGCTCCTCGAACACCTGCCACTGGGTGAAACCACGGCAGGGAATCATGCGACCAAGCTTATTCAAACTATGAAGCTTGAGGCTGTTACACCTGCTTGCCCCTTCACGTACCGGACCCTTCATCCGGAGAGTGTCCTGCAGAGAGGATGAAAAAAATCGTCTCAGGTTGAGTTGCCAGGTGGGCGCTGGGGAAAACTCGCATTTTTCACAAGCTGAATCCGGCTCGAATCGGTTTATGACCAGATGTTCTGGAAGTTGTCTCCAACGTGTGCTCACAGCTGTGCACAGAGGACATGGCTCAGGCTGACATTTCTCTCTGCACTGCGAAAGCATTTTGACTCAATGCTGAACACCTGATATCACCTAATCAAGCCACCCGTTCTTTGACATTTCGAGAAATGAAGATTTGATCTGAGCCAGCTTCTGCACATGGTACAGCTGCCGAAGTTCCATATCTAGTGTACATTGACAGTCACGTCAGCTCAGGTTCACCGACTCGGTCGAGTTGGCCTGGAGCCTAGCGGCATTAGCTCGATCTGCTGCGCATGACGCACAGTGATGTCCTTCACTTTCTTTGCAAACTTGTCCGTCCGAGTCTTCATGCCACTGTCTTGGAAGAACAAGAAGACGGCAAATGACTCGGCCAAAACGAGCGGCACACCTGCGACACGTCCATTTGCATGCAGCTGCCTGGACCTGGACCTGGTCACGGACATGCCGACAAGTGACAGAACCAGCCCCCTTTCCTCAACAGCCGCCCAATTTGGATAAAGACCTCGGAGCGAACGTACAGAGCTGGAGCTAAAGGATGAAATCAAGTCTCGTATCAGTTGTTGGATATGTTGCGTGTACACCCCATATCGATATCCTAAGCAACCCTCACCCTCAGGAGGAAGCAGAAACACCTCAAATATTCGTAGGACGTCGGACGACTGCCAAAACTACCAGATGTTGAATTTGGCAAGTGTAATAAGGACTGAGACTAACAATTGTATCAACAGATGAGAAAGCATGTGCAGCGCCGAGAGACCTAGACCTATCCACACGCAACAGATTGAAGGTACCCATAAGAAAAAGGTTAATTGTTAAGGCCCCTATATTTTAGTACCCTTATAGATCCCTTATAGATCCATAGCTAAACCAGCTGAGCCCCGCCAAGCGGCCCAATGAAGGGTGCAGTTGGTCAAAGCGAAGACTGCAGTGATGGCACCTTGGTGTCTCTACCATAGTCTACCATTGTCATGGGGGAGCGCATGGGTGTGGAAACTTTCGACACATTTGCACAAACAGTCAGAACTTCTAGCTCTTCGTTGAGATCCTGAATTAGGTCTGCCAGCGCACACTTGTTGAATCGCTTTGTATGCGACATCGCTCGCATGATGGCCATCAGAATTCCCTGCGCAGAGCCACGACTCTTCATGTCACCAACACATCCCATCGCTCGCATAAGCTTTCTAATGCAGCTGGGATTCAAACATCAGCGGAAAGATGATAAACATGATATGCAGGCCTTAGAATGTCGAAACCAAAGTGTGCAAGACTACATGTGCGAAGATGCGAAAACGCATCGGTCACGTCTTTATCGGCAGCTTTGAAGCTTCACGCAATCACCTTCTGACTAGGCACACTGAAAGATTCTCGCTGCAGCGCCATCGCGCTTCTGCGAATTGTTCTCAAGCTGCCCAGGGGTAGGAGTGTGACAAGTTGCACGAAACCAGTACTACTGCTGTTGCTACTACTACGACGACTACTACTCCTACCACTGCCAATACCACTACCACCACCACCACTACCACCACTACCACCACTACCACCACCACGACGACTGCTGCTGCTACTACGACTACTACTACTACTACTACCACTACTAGTTACTAGTTCCTACTCCTACTCCTACTCCTACTGTTGCTCTACTGCTGTTACAGCTGCTACAGCTGCTACGGCTGCTGCTGGGGCTACTGCTGCTACTGCTACAATGCCACTACGACTACGACTACTAATACGACGCCGACAACGACTCTACTGCATGGGCCACGAAAAACCTTTGCCTCGCTCATCGTGATGTAATCGAGCTGGTGCATGGCAGGCCAGACAGAAGCCACGAGAACAAAGTGGAACGGCATCCGTGCCCCTCTTACGGCTTCCCCAACTTCTTCTCTGAAGCGTCCACGGATCAACTCCTTTGATGCTCGCGCGACGCTGTGCCACAATCTGATGTGTGTTTGGCAGGTACCTGATCTGCCAAGTATCGTTAAAGGTGGCTAAACCTTCCGTCACATCATCGTCGCCATACCTTGGAAACCATCAACGAAACAAGGTTTTCCTTCAGGCCTGCAATCAATTGCCCGTACCCCTAAGCGCGAATGCCAAACCCCGTCGTACTGTGGTACTTGTAAAGAACGATTGGCGACATACAAACGAAGTAGTATGCAGACAACATCTGAGGTATATGTACAGCCGAGCTGCCAATGTGCGATGGATGCATTGACCAGCGCTCGGTCACAAGACAACTTTTCCCCTGTAATTGGATTCAAATGCCGATTACTACAACAAAAGCATTGCGCATTCTGCGCAGAGAATTCGGCGAGCTCCGCCTTCAATCCATTGCTTTCGATAAGAAAGTCATAGAACCGTGTCGCAAACGCCAGGCTTACCTCAGCTTCATCCATCACATGGATTGAATTATCTAGCAGGATGAGTTGTGGACGAAATTCGACCAAGAGGCTAGCAGAAGCGCAGCAGACCGCAAACCGGCATTGAACGGCATGTGAATGCGCAGCAACTCCAACGCCCAGGTACAGGCCGCAATCTCCGAAATAACCTTTCCCAAGATGATTGGCAATAACACAACTTTTCCTGCTGCCTTCGAATCATACAGCTTCGAGTGGTAGAACGCGGCCAGCTCGAAGCTGCACCACAGCCTAGAAAAATAAGTTCTGATGATGATGATGATCTCTGTCGGACGGTAGCCTTCTCCCCGAAAGGTAGCTCTCCGCCCCCACAGCGCCTAAGCGCTAGAAGTGCACAATGCTTCCAAACTAACACGGTCCATCCG
>BGNK01005989.1:0-10368 GCA_003297005.1 Symbiodinium sp. clade A Y106
ATCGCCCTCAACAGTCACCGAGGCAGGGGCGGGCTCTAATTGCCCCGGTTGGCTCTGCGTAGTAACAGAGTCCGGGTGGGCACTCATAGTGTGGTTTCAACGGCTCTGGGGGAGGGATAAACCTCCCAGCGACCCTCAGGAGCTCCTCAGGCCTAGAGGGCAACTACCTTCCTGCACCTGGGCTCAGGGCCCTCGGACCGAGACGGCTTGAGCCAAAATGGCTACGGCTTGAGCCGTAGCCATTTTGAGCACGCACATAGGATGTCTGGCACTTTTGCTTTCTCTAAGTCTACACACATGCCAGTGGCATGTGCGAACACCACTCATACCTTGGGGGCGAGGTTTTACTTCCGAATTGACAGCACATGTAAACTCCGAAAGTATATCAAAAGCCCTCAACCCCCGGGCTTGCAGTCTGCACTGCCATTTGCACCCATTGACCACATTTGACTACATGCTGCTCGGCCGAGTGTCGTCGCAGACACGGCCTGGCCCCTTGCCTGCATCCACTCGTCGGCAGTCATGGGGCTCGTCTTACCTCAAGCTTCGAGCGGTTGAAGGTCCATTACTACCCTAATACTCATTTCGGGTGCTGCATCGCAAGCAAGAACTCGCGAACCATGGACAATCCACGAACCGTTTCGGCTCCTTAGACCTATAGAACCAGAAAAGCCTGCGCAACACAGATCTCAGCAGCTTCGCGAGGCAATGACTGCCTCTCCGGATCAACGACATGTAAGTGCTGAATCTAAGTTGCACTCACGCTTTGCGAGACTCTGCTCGTTCTCCGTGAGAAACGTAGGCTTTGACAAAGCCGACGACTTTATTAAGATCTCAGACCTATCGCGTTGAGGCGCTGCATTCCCGGACACCCCGAAACCGCAAAACCACATCCAATTGGATCCACAATACTCCCAACACCCCACCTCAAATGCAGACCCAGCTGCCTGCCGCATGAGGATACGGACACTCACGCGGGTAGGCATGGTGCAGCCATTGTGCAAATAGACGCCCATGAAGCGGCACCTTAAAGGGCTGTCTACATGATCCCCAGCCTCACGTTGTCAACGACCGGATCCTCTGCATGTCTCCGTTTACTGGTGATTCTAGCAAGATTCGGTGCGTTGATGCTTTCCAACTCCGTCACTTTGATGCTTCCAAGCAAACTCCACTGCGGAGCCACCTCCGCTCGAAAACTCGTGTTCATGATCAGGGAGGTTCACCCTATAACGGCAGCTACCAGAATGGCAGGATCCTTACTTGGAGGACGTCAAAGTAAGGAACCCTTTTGAAGAAGCCCCTCGCTTCTTTCCAAACGTCTTTTTGATTCCCAAGACTGCACCCTGCACCCTTCTTGATGCCAGACCCTTATGCCGTAAGCCCTACCCTCAAAACCCCATGCACCCTGTCTTTCCCGAAGGTCCAAGGCACCGAGCCCCCATGCTGCGCGGCCACCTCCTCCAGGCGAGCCGTCAGCGTCTCCGGCAGCTGCCCTCAGGCTGTGTCGGAATGCTCAGGAGCATCAAGGGTGAGGGGGTAGGGTTTTCTGCCTCCTACTTAGGGGTTCTGGTTTAGGGTCTCTTGATGGTTTTGGGGGTTTGGTATGTGGCAGGGAAAAAGCCACATAACAGGGTGGAGTGGACACTCAATCAAGGTTGCATCGAGAGTCGCATTAATGTCAATTCTCTACGAAAGGGAACCTCTTGGCGTCTGAAGCAGCTACAGCTGCCGGCCTCAGAAAGCACAGCAGGTCAATGGCAATAATAATCTTTATTATTACTACAAGAACAACAATATCAACATGAACATCAACATCAACAACCAAGCATGATCAATCACCATAACCATAATATGAATAGAAGTACTTATAATAGTACTAATTGCACCCTAAACCCCAAAGGAAATAAACCAGACAAGGTGCGAGGTGTCCGGACAGTGGCGGAGGGCAGCGAGGCAACAATCTCAAGGATTTCTTTGGGCGCCGCTTGAGGTGCAGCCACCTTCTGGTGCAGGCGGGTTTTGAGGGTTTTAACTTAAGTAGTCGAGGCTTGGGCTTAGTTTCCGGCGCTCCGACAGCAAGAAGAACACCAGAAGTCTTCCAGGTAATTTCCCTTGGGGGACTGCAAGCCCGAAGCTTTCCAGCTCAGGATTTGAACTTATGAGTAAGGCCCGTGACTAGGAGAGCAGTGTGAGTAAAGAGTGCTGAACCTAACAACAAGTCAGGCAATAGCAGCATTACGCATGTACACACATCTTCCCTTCGTCTATGCACACGAAATGGCATACATATATATATATAGATATACACAGAGTCCTGGGCGTCAGGCCTGAAGCTGAATGCCGGCCCGCCAGACTCTGACACACTCAGGCATCCCTTTACAGTCTTCTCCCGTCCTGCCTTGGCCTCAAGGTGTCCCATCAGGGCCTCGCACTCGTTGATGCAACAGACCTCGGTGAGTGGACAGGAAAGAGCTTTTGAGGCACCGGAATTCGCGCTCGTTTACATGTGTCAGGGCTTGTAAGTCTTCGAAGGATGCCATGAAGGCTCTTCACGTATAGACTCAAGCGTTTGCAGTCTCACAAGCGTCAAAGCGTGAGGTTAAGCTGTACTGCGGGGCAGTGCAGCTTTCGCAGTAAGGGGCAGTTCCAAAGCTTCAACCCTTTTTCTCAAGCTGAACCGCCAATGAAGCTTCAGCTTAGAAACCGAATAGATACTGGATGACGCCACGCAGTTCGACTGTGAGTTGACGTAGTTCGGGATGAAGACGGCGAGATGCGAGGGGTCTGACTCGTCCAGCGCACCGAGCTCTCGCAAGTATTCGATGCTCTCAGAGAACCTGGCTTTTGGGCACGGAGAACTGAAATACTAACTTGGCGAACTAATGGCATGGAACAATAAACAAACATCTTTAAAACACCGGGGAGCTGCCACTGGCCCCCCAAAGCCGCGGAATAGAAGTCCTTCAGCAGGACACGCCCTGTTCCAGCATGCTCGGACTTGAGAAGCGAAGTCTTCAAGTCACGGCACTCCGAATCCTGCCAGCGACCGTAGCGTTCGCCAATTTCCTCGACTATCTCCGTCGCCGCACGAAAGGAGAAGTTCTCGAGTGCAAAGTTGGGATCGGAACTGGAACCCTTTTCTGCAACCATGCTTGAGCGCACCTGCATCGTGAACTTGCGCGTCTCCTGCCAGCCCGGATAGCTCTCAACAATCATGTCGCGCTCTTTCGATACGCTGGTTGCTGAGAAGTTCTGCGAGCCCACAAGGAATAGGGTCATGTAGGTGTCGATGAGGTCTTGCAGCGCGACCTCCTTCACCCGAGCATCCTGGGAAAGGCCGTGGGCCTCATAGACAACCTCCAGCCGGTGCACTGCCTCGTCATGAATCCTTGACTGACCATCGAAACACCCAGTCTAAGGCTCTGAAAGGAGAGCCAACCTCCAAAGCTAGGACTAAGATCCTTGGACGGCAAGCCTCTTATACTAATACATCGGATCTTGATTCCCAGACCAACCTCGCGACTTATATCGCGGTGTCAATGCTCAAATCGCTCCGGGGCTCAGGTGCTCCAATGTTGCCGCCAGCACCGTGAGCTCGTGTAGTCCAAGCCCCTGGTCCTTCTGGACTTTAGGGTGGCTTGGGTTCAGAATGATGCATTTCGTGTGAAAGTTTCGTGTCTGTGTCTGATGGGATCAGTGTCAGAATAATTTAGACTGGAGTATCTGCGGTAGTTTATGGTCGACCGTTAGGGTCATGTGCTCGTTTAGGCTTAGTGTCCACGGTCCTTCAAGCGCTCTTCGAAGAGCGACAAGACAAAGGACGGCACATGCTCCTGATTTCAGAACTTCTGGCTAGGTGAGGGGGGTGGACCGTAGTACCATTGAAGCACGAGGTTGGCAGGCATCTCGCAACTTCGACATCCACTTTGCTGTACATGCTACGGTGCTGCAGGTTTGTTGCATTGCTGCTGCAAAAGAGCAATGACATGAATAGTTTCGAAGGGTTGGTTTCGTTATCAGGCTACATATAGCACGCTCATACCGCTCGCTATGCTTGCATAGTCCTGCTCCTTTGCTACACTGTTTGTTCGATTGGTGCTCTGCTGGTTTTATGAACAATGCTGAACACAGCATCACAAACCACCGCAGTGCATATCATAGGGGCCTCAATAATTAAAACCCTAAAACTCTATTCCAATTGCAAAGGCCCCTATGTTAAATCAGATCAGAGACTGGAGAAGCCCCGAGCTCCTCCAACACCTTTGAGGTGGTCACGTTCTTCCAGTCCATGCCATCGGCCTGCAAGCCCTTGATTTGCATGGCGTGGCGATGAGCAAAGAGCCGATGCAGCACATACCTCTCAGGAACGAAATGACTACCCTCACTGCTCGATTCTAGATTTGTCAAGAATACTGATGCTAGTCGCACTGTTGAAGACGTATCTATTCACTGTGCTTTCATAGACCGAGGTGGGAGGACCGTGTCTTCTGGGCAGCTGCGAAATTTCAAGAGGATATCGGAGGTATGCCTAAGCTTCGGGATCCGGCGTGATTTAACGAGCTGTAGTGGTCGCTCGAAACGACAATGTGGGCCCACGGAAAGTAAAGTGCTTCAGAGTGCCCGCTTCGGACTGGCAGGCTTGGACGACTGGCCACATGGCTCCGTAACCGGCTTGCGGTTCGGTGTTTATTTACGATGACGGAATGCACCTGGCGGCTGCATCTTCCAACTTGCCGTGCTCGTTCTTAGGCATTGCCACGAAAGTCGGCTTCAAAACCGCCTCACCAAGGCTTAAGATGTAGCGGTGGACCCCTCCTACGGGAACTTTGGGGGTAAGTAGTCTGAACTCACGACTCCGGTCTAGTGTATTTCTCCACAAAAGCACCGCTCGCGCTGTGTTAGTATTATTAGTGTATGCAGCAATATTATGTAGCTCTAGATGTGACTACAAAAAACTGATAGTAATAATAACAATAGTAATCATCATCATAATCATAATCATAATGATAATCGTCCAAATCATGAGGCTTATAATCAGAGTCATAATACGTAATCAGAATAATCCGAATCATAATACTAATAATAGTAATCATAAGGATAGAATTTCATAGCCAGGGCCTCGATTCTCTGGAGGCGCTTGTCGGTGACACGGTTGCCGGTTCCCAGCGCTGCCATGACCTGGCCGGAGGCCCGAGAACACCTATTCTTCCTCTTATTCAAGCTTTGATTCTTACTCAGATTATTCTTTGCATTACTACTAACATCACTACTATTATGATATATGTGTGTATATGCATATATATATATATATATGTATATGACCACACCCCCCTCCCCCCCCCACCCCATGGTATCCCCCCTTGTCTTGTTTGGCATTGTTGCTTTCCCCGTCTGGTCTTGTTTGGCCTCGTCCCCTCCCCCCCTGTGGGGTGGGGCCTGTGGTAGTTTTGGTTGGCCCCGCCCCACCTGTGTGGGGGGCAGTGTGTTCTACAGAGATATGGCATGGTTGCTGCAGCTTGTTAGCAGTAATGTCATCGTTACGTGCTCGTTACCATACAAAATATGATGTAGCTCTTTTCTCCTTGCAAACGGTGCCCCTGTCCCTGCTCTGATGCGGTTCTCCGCTCCTGTAAAGAAGCACTGGCTGGGATTCTCCATCGTCCTCCCTCCCTCTGGTTTGCGTGGGTTCGTCCCGGTTGTGCGGGGCCGCTGGGTAGATATACACATAATGAATAGATTCAATAGATTACATACTGTTCTGTTCACCATGCTCCCGCCTCTTGCAACACGGTCTCACGGAGCTGGTCGGTGCTCATGGACCCGGCACTCGCATGAAGGTTTCCTCGAAGAGAGGCTTCCGCACAGCGAGTCGCGGCGAGGACGAAGAGAAGGCGAAGGGCCATCTTGAATATGAAATCGGGGGCCTGAAATGAACAGGAGCAGACACTGGCCAAGTGAGCTTACTTGAGCCTCGGCTGGAGCAAGGGCTTCATCAAGACAGACGCAAGATCTTTGCTGAATCGACTGTAAACCTCCGCTTTCAAGACAACACAAATTCCTGTCCACTTCTGACATTCTACAGTTTGTACAGTTGTGCTTGCACGTAAAGCGATCTGCATCGGGACTCTTGCGCACGCACTTTGGCGCTGTGTGCAAGCATCGGGACAGCGAGGAATATGATAATCGCAAAACCTTGCTACCGACAGTATGAGATAAAACCTTTCGTTGATAAGGGCGGTGTGAGCCTCGATTTCGATCCTTTACCTTGTCTGCGAGTTTGCTTTGAGATGTGTGACTGGGACATGTCAGCACATATCCCAAGAAGAAGCCTGAACCCTCTCTCTCCTTGTCCTTGTCTAAAGAGGCGTTTGCCTGTCAGCCGCACTGAATTGAGTTTCGCTGCGGCCACATAGACCATGAAAACAATAATCACAGCAGATGGCAATGCTAACGCTATAGTTCTACCAACAAGAACAGTATTCTTTCTACTGGCGAGATCAACAAATGCTAATTGCTCATAAAAACCTACTTCTTATAACACCCATAACAACAATTGCTCCAATAATAACGCTTTGTAACTCTACAAAAAAGGCTCGGAGCCGAAACTTCCAAAGCTTGAGCCCACGCAGGTTTGAGGCCCGGGCTCGCGCGTGTGACCCTCCTCCAAGAGGGCCTTCACCTGCGTCGCTGCTCTTGTTGCCATGGTTTCGGATTGAGGGACTTAGGCGTTTACGGGTTTTAGGGTGGAAGATATCGTGCTCAAGTCTGAAGAAGTCTCGCTGGCACTCCTTCCCCGAAACTCGGGGATTTACGAGTTGCTGGCAAATATTTGACGATGCCTTGCAAGCATGGAATGGCCTCTGACTCTAGCAGTGACGGCTTACAAGAAGCACCCACTTATGACACGTTTTAGTGTAATACACCTGGTTCGGCCAAGCTCTACAAGCTTCAATGTGCTCATCCCGAAGGCCGGATGCCCACTGCTGACGACACATCCTGTCTAAAGCCACGGCCTATGCACCTACACGATCATCGAGCGGGGGAGCATCACCCGCTCCGTTCTATGCTGGAGACCTGTGAGGTATCCTAAGATCCGGGCCTTGAGGTCAAAGTCCTCTTGCAGCTTCGTGCCTTGGATCGCGGGTCCGAACCACTGTACTATACGGTTGTGCTGTGTACACATGCATACATACATAAATACATGTCAATTAAGAACAAAGGAATATACACATAAATATTTGTGTACATATAGCATGTATATGTGCACATGTACACACACACAGAGACACCTGCACCATGTGAGTCTCACTCTGTGCTTACAAACATTCTTATGTACCATTGCACGTCACTTTAATTTACGTGTGTGCATGCACACACACACACATTGACATACGTACTCAGAAGAGAAGAGCACTTCGGAACCTCTTCATGAAGGTCGCTCATGCGGGGGTTGATTTCAACGGGGGTCTTGGCCTAAGTTTGGCGTGCCCCGTTTCGGATGCTTGTGTCTCATCTAGTTGGGGTGTGGGCTCAAGAGCCAAAATTGTCATGCTGACCATCCATCCAGCGGCCGCGGCACCTACACCAGAAAAGAACGCTGGCTGAAATTGGCAGAACCCCGCAGAACCCGCCACGTCTGATTTTATTTTATCGGGCACGGGACATCTCTGTTCGGCATCCTTGGTTTTCTCGGACTGCAGGGCCTCAGAGAACACGTTTTGGGGACGGCTTCCGAAGTTGCATCTGTGGCACCCGGAACCTGGCTTAAGTTTACCATTTGGCATGATGCGAAATCTGACACAAGTAGACCGGTCAGACACGGGTGAGAGCTCAGCACTGTAGTACACCTAAGCTGAGTTTAAAGGAACGATGGGACCGGCTCAGACTAGAGTCGCCGTAACCTAAACCCGATAGACTCCTAAGCTCCCTCCACTCCTTGGAGTTGAGGCCAGACTTTGGACCCTCGACGCCCTGCAGTACGCCCCTGCGCCCATCCTCACCCAAAACGCCCAGCATAAATCCTTGATTCATACCCCCTTGCACTATCTTGAGGAGTGCGACGGGGATTCTAGCATTGCGGGCCTCAAAATACTTAATATTACTAGTCACCATCATCATCATCATACTTGCCGTACCAATAATGTACACTGCATACCATATACTACTACACACAAGATAGGGGGAGTGGGAGTTGCTATGTGCGTAGAGCACGAGGGAATCGAACCCACCTGGAACTTCGTCAAGTGCTGAGTCCGGCTGGCTGCGCCCCGAAGGCGATGATGCCAAGAAAGGGGGGATAGCTTTGGGCCTTCGGGCTTAGGGCTGTTGTAGGGAGGGTCAGGACTTAATTATATAAGGTTTGAGGTTTAGTTTAGGCTTTGGACTTTGATTTGATTGCGTTTAGGGCCTTGATTAAGGGGTGTAGAGCTCAGTCCTGAAGCTGTCGGCAATACGGCCGCTATCTCAACGACCGGGGAATGCGGCGCATGCAGGGGCTGAAAGGGAGCTGTCAGACTGGCCCGTGCGAACGCGCGTCTCGCTTTTGTTCGACGAGACCGTGACTGTGCCGACCCGTTTCCTGAAGCCTTAACGCCACAGATTCCTCACCCTGACAACTTCTACCCGCAGTCTTTCAAAGTGAAATGGCGTAGCATGCCCTGGTGCACTTTTATTGCAATTAAACGGATTTGTTCTGCCTATCTGTAGGATGCTCCATGAATGCTGAGCAGCAGCCACACTGTTGCTGAGATAGGTCCGACTCAAGCCTGCCAATTTCCTCAACGCATTTTTCTGCACAAGGCCGCTGGGAGGTCTGTGCGAAGCATGTCTGCAACTATCGATCAGGTTACTTGTTGGGCTCTGGGTTTCCATCGCAGACACGTTTTTTGTGCTCCGCATGTCAATAAGGTCTTAGCCACCGGCTTTCATGGTATATTCCGAAGAAACACAGACAGTTAAAGGCGTTGTACGGACAACCATCTCAATAACCCTGCAAGCCTGTAGTTCGGAGTCGCACCACACCAACTCGCCAAAGAGCTGAGTAGCATGGAGACCGTGAGGTATGGAGCAGCTTCTTAGGGAAATGTAAACATGTACCGGAAGAGTTTCCGGAAGCAGCTCACTCTTGATCTCCTTCGAGGTCCTTGATCGGGTTTGCACACCCACNTGGAGACCGTGAGGTATGGAGCAGCTTCTTAGGGAAATGTAAACATGTACCGGAAGAGTTTCCGGAAGCAGCTCACTCTTGATCTCCTTCGAGGTCCTTGATCGGGTTTGCACACCCACGGATTGACGCTTAGGCTCAAAGGGGGTGCTGCACATGGGGGGTCTCCTGTTCAAGACTTCGGGTCTACGGAGCCTACGAATGAAACATCGAATCTGGATGGAAGGAGTCATCCTGCTTGAAGTCTGCTGTCACCGTGTGATTTGCAAGTTCTGACTCAGACCAGGAGTTGCACTGCTCCCCTCCTCACCTCTCATTGACACCCTATTAACGCGTTAGTTTTCCTCATGCAGCCGTTGAGCAGTGTTGTTGTGACTTTCATGAGATCCTAAATTAATTAAGCCCGACCAACTGGCTTTGTTGCAAGAACTGTGTGTTCCAGCACACCGTGTCGCTGTTGTCAGTGCATGTTACCAGTTGAGGCCCGGCATGTACGGCCTGACCAGGGCGAACAATTTTCGTGTCACCACCGTCTTGCATGCATAAAGAAGTCCTCCAGTGATGGTCTGGGCAATGTGCGGTACATTGCGGTGACTGGCTGCTTTTCCCGTCTTGGTCTTACACGCACACATCCCCAGTTCTTCAACCCGAAACCGTGCACTAACGCTTGCCGACAAGTCTCTTCTTCTTTCTGATCTTCGAGCTCTGCCTTTTTCTCTGGCTCGGCCGGGTCATCGTAGTAGTCCTCCAGCGCACACGCAGTCTTGGTCTCTCGGTACTCACGCTCTCTTCAAAACCCCTTTGGAGGCAAGGGCTAACCCACCTGGTACATAAGACTCCGGCTCCTGTGACTCTCCGATGAAGCTGTAAAGCACTCGTAGCCGTCGCGTCAGCTAAGCAGCTCAGGTAGCAGTAAAAATTGCAGTTGCCGTCGTGTTCGCCGTCGTCGTCGTAGTAGAGGTGGAGGTGGTGGTGGTGATGGTGGAGGTGGTGGTGGTGGCGGCGGCGGTGGCGACAGCCACATCAACAGCAGCAGCAGCAGCAGCAGGAGCAAAAGTAGCAGTAGTAGTGGTAGTAGCAGTAGTAGTCATCGCCGTCGTCGCAGAAGTAGTAGTTAGTAGTTAGTAGTTAGCATTTAGTTAGCAGTTAGTAGTTCGTAGTTCGTAGATAGTAGTTAGTAGTAGTCGTCGTAGTAGTAGTAGTAG
>BGNK01005989.1:13364-30954 GCA_003297005.1 Symbiodinium sp. clade A Y106
CACGCACAATGCAAGGATGAGGCAAGCGAATACACCAGATTTGAGCGCCATGGCAATGCCGACACCCCTGAGCTAAAAAGCGTCCCTGAGTGGCTTGAGGAAAAACTCGCAAAAACGCTACGGAAGAACATAAAGATGCTGAAGAATGACACAAAATTCCAAGCGCAAACTGAAAGAGCTAATTTCTGTAGCTTTCCAACTGAGAATGCCTACCTGGAGAACGAGACAACGATCNCGCTACGGAAGAACATAAAGATGCTGAAGAATGACACAAAATTCCAAGCGCAAACTGAAAGAGCTAATTTCTGTAGCTTTCCAACTGAGAATGCCTACCTGGAGAACGAGACAACGATCACAGCATTCAAGGTCGTCAATGAAGCCACTCGGAAGAGCACTGAAGCCCTCGCGTGACTGCAGACTTCTCTCGCAGGAACATCATTACAAAGTTATCCGGCTTTTGGTTCGCCNATAAAAACATCAGACCAACTATTGCATGCGCTGCGAAGACAACGCTTAAAACACTTGCTCGGAAAGCACCTCTGCAATCCAAGGATGGTGTTAGACTTTGCAAGCCTTTCGTGCAAGGTAGGTGAAAACGACGAGCGACACTGCCGCGACACCTTGGACATCAAGGATTCGAGCAGATGCAGGAGTCCCCGAGACTTTAGCCTTTGCCAGCGCATTACAGAAACAGTGCTGACGGCTATGGAAGGGAAGCTGGACCACTGCAGCAGCAGCAGGAGCAGAAGGAGGAGAATGAGGAGCAGGAGGAGCAGGAGCGGGAGCGGGAGCAGGAGCGGGAGCNAGGAGGAGGAGGAGGATGAGAAGGAGGAGCAACAGGAGTAGCAGGAGCAGCAGGAGCAACAGGAGCAGCAGGAGCAGCAGGAGTAGGAACAAAGGCAGGAGTAGGAGCAGGAGGAGGAGCAGGAGGAGGTGCAGCAGGAGCAGGAGGAGGAGGAGGAGCAGGGGCAGGAGTAGGAGCAGGAGGAGGAGCAGGAGGAGGAGCAGGGGCAGGAGGAGCAGAAGGAGGAGGAGAAGGAGGAGCAACAGGAGTAGCAGGAGAGGAGGAGGAAGAGGAGCAGCAGCAGTAGGAGCAGGAGGAGGTGCAGCAGGAGCAGGAGGAGGAGGAGCAGGGGGAGGAGCAGGAGCAGGAGGAGCAGGAGGAGGAGGAGCAGGGAGAGGAACAAGAGCAGAAGGAGGAGCAGGAGGAGCAGAAGCGAAGGAGCAGGAGTGGGAGCGGGAGCAGGAGGAGCAAAAGGAGCAAAAGGAGCAGCAGGAGCAGCAGGAACAACACGAGCAGCAGGAGCAGCAGGAGGAAGAGCAGGAAAAGCAACAGGAGTAGCAGGAGCAGCAGGAGCAACAGGAGCAGCAGGAGCAGCAGGAACAACACGAGCAGCAGGAGCAGCAGGAGGAAGAGCAGGAAAAGCAACAGGAGTAGCAGGAGCAGCAGGAGCAACAGGAGCAGCAGGAGCAACAGGAGCAGGAGCAGCAGGAGGAGGAGCAGGAGGAGGAGCAGGAGGAGGAGCAGGAGGAGGTACAGCAGAAGGTGCAGCAAGAGAAGGAGGAGCAGGGGCAGGAGGAGGAGGAGGAGCAGGAGGAGCAACAGGAGCAACAGGAGCAGCAGGAGCAGCAGGAGCAGCAGGAGTAGGAGCAGGAAAAGGAGTAGGAGCAGGAGGAGGAGCAGGAGGTGGTGCAGCAGGAGGAGGAGGAGCAGGAGCAAAAAAAAAAACAGCAGCAGCAACAGGAGCAGCAGGAGCAACAGGAGCAGGAGCAACAGGAGCAGCAGGAGGAGGAGCAGGAGTAGGAGCAGGAGGAGGAGCAGGAGGAGGAGGAGCAGGGGGAGGAGCAGGAGCAGAAGGAGGAGGAGGAGGAGATTAAGGAGGGGTCTATTCATAGCGTCAACAAATGAAACCCTCAACCCTGAACCCTCAAGAAAACTTCATGCCAGGGCTCGGAGACTTTGAACTGGTCCCACATCCCCTCCGCAAGCTCTGTGAGACCTCGCCGGAAGGTCTTCAGAAAATATGGGGGCCCTAATGATTGGAATAGGGCTGTGGGGTATGCCGTAGCATGGTTATACGCGACTATCTGGGCACAAGTTTGCGACTACTCACGCCTTGATAATGCCTGGCCTAAAGACTGCAAACTAAGAAATTGCAGAGGTGCTTTGTTGATTCAGGATGGCCACTNATGGTTATACGCGACTATCTGGGCACAAGTTTGCGACTACTCACGCCTTGATAATGCCTGGCCTAAAGACTGCAAACTAAGAAATTGCAGAGGTGCTTTGTTGATTCAGGATGGCCACTACAAGTTCAAGAATTGTCTGTAATATTGGCGTCTCTTTGTAGCAGTTGGAGGATGTGTTTCAATAGATCATAGCTCAGGGCATGAAACCCCTAAACCCTAATTTCGGCTCTGGTATGTAGTGCTCAAGTATCGGGCTCTGTGGTCACTTCAGGTAGTCATCCAAAATTGTAAGTAAGATTATCCTACCAACTAAGCCCTCCGTAAGAGCTCTACAGTTTTGGTGAAATCCTCTGGCACTGCTGGTTTTCCGGCCGTCGAGTGGGGCTTACTGAATTTGAAGTTCTAGCGTTTTCCGCTCGGCCATAAGACCTACTGCCCCAAGGAATGATACAAGGGCTCACCAAAAGCTCGAAGAGCTTTGGATTAGGATCTAACTATTGGGTCCCCTAAACCCTAGGCCCTAGGCCCTGGGCCAAGTGCTACCAGGCACTTAGGAGACCGGGGGGTTCGCAGATTGAGGCCTTAATAGCTAGAATAGGGTTCCTTTAAAGGGCTCTATAGGGGCTACTACAATGGATCTAGAAGGGTACTATAATATTGAGGGTCAACTTGGCATCTTCAGGCGAGAAGACCTAAACCCTTTTAACCCTAAACCCTAAACCCTAAACCGAGCCCCGAGCTCTGCACCCTTTTCACCAATCCCCATGTTCAGACTTTGTCACATTACCCAATGCGTCGAATACACACTGCGGCATTGGGCAATACTTCGAAGTTACCTGGCAACAACAACGACAACGACAGAAGCGAGGGCTCAGGACATACCGACAACAAGAGAATGGCGACTGCTAGAACAAGTAAGTGGGCGATAGCTGAGCTCCTTCGACCTAAATCTTCACAATATAGGGGTTAGAATAGGTTTTGGGGTATACCTGAATCTTCACAGTCTACCGTCGCGATCAAGGCTTGCAGGCATGGCACATTTTGTCGATCACAGGTACCGGGACCTCATCGGCGGCTTCGGCAATCGATTGAACACCTCGAATCAGTGCATCCTTGATCTTGATTCGGGTTCAAGTCTTAGCATGTCGGAATTTCTGTGTCCGATGTGCTTCGTCGTTCGCAATTAGAAGGATCAGGACCTGACACTTCTGCGACGAGCCAGACGAAACAACGGGAACATAGGAGGCAGCGAACACTGACAAGCATGGCTCGCCAAGCTTGCTGGTGAGGAACCCCAACCCCCGGTCGCAGGTCCGCGCGGTTTGCTGGATCCTCTGGTCTCATCCCATCTCCTTCACTGCCGACAAAACCCCCTGGGCCCCAATGTCACCCTACACCCCCACAAATCCTAAAGAGCCGACCCTAAAACCCCAAACCTTCCCTCAAACCTAAAACCAGCTATACCTGAACATACCTAAATCCTCAAGCCTGAGATCGCCTGAAACCCAACCCTAAACCTTCAAACCTAAACATAAACCTGCAAGCCTCAAACCTGCACAGACCTCAGCACGGATCTGCAAAACCCCGCGATGCCGAGCCTTCCCTAAGAAGAAGGACCCCAGTCTCGCCGGTCCTCAGGAAAATCTTTGAAGCCGCAGCCACGAACGAGGGTTTAGGGCTTTTGAGGGTTTAGGGTTGAGGTTTGAAGGTTTTGGGTTTAGGGTTGAGGTGTGAAGGTTTAGGGTTTAGGGCTGAGTTTTGAACGTTTAGGATTGAGGGTTTAGGGTTGAGGTTTGAAGGTTTCGGTTGCCTTGCAGCTCCCTAAACCCTGACATCCTGAAGTAAATATCACTATATAGAGCTTGTATGTTCCGACGACCAACGGAATTGAAATCTGAGAGGGCTTTTAAACTTAAGCGCATAACAACCGCAAATCCAGAAACTTATTCCGAGCGAGATTTGCAAACGTGTTAAAGTGTCTTTACGAGGAGTTGGAAAGTGATTGAAAAGGCTTGAATTGGATGCAAAGGCACTGGATCAAACATGCAAAACTCAGACTAAACCCGAAACCTTAAAGGGAGCTTGCTGTACCGAATCGGCCAGGACCACGACGGGGCCTCGAGAACTATATACATGCCCTCTCATCGCAACGTGGTACTGCCTGCAAACCCAGCGTGTTGCAAATGAGCTTTGAGTCACGCGAGGCATTAGGGAGTTTCCGAAAATAGGGGACCCTAATATAGTACCCTGAATAGTGGGACCCGTATTATAAGCAACCCAAAGTAAGGTAGTCCTAACGTTACCACTGTCCCACGCTGCCAAGGGGCGGTTGACCCACGCTGGAACGTCCGCCACATCGAGAAGTCCACACACCTACCGGTGTCTGTGATTCTTGGGCCGACTCTGCCGTTATGCGGTTTAGGGTTTAGGGTTTAGGGTTTGGTGCGGCATGAATTGTGACTTGTGACGTCAGACGCCAGAACTCGAAGACCAAATATGCAGTGTTCACGATGGCATGCTCCGGACAACAACACCAAAGGGAAAAGCATCTGCGGGCCAGCCTCGCTGGCGAAGTGAATGCAGTTGTTCTGCAGTGGGCAATAACTGCCGCCAGACCAGCTGCCCTCCTGTCGCTTCCACACGTCTTTGCAACCATGCTTTTCCAGCCAACAACACATGCTGAGGCTGCTCCCTGATGCATATCCGTGCAGAACTAGGAAAGCTCGGACACCGAAGGGCAAAAGTGGCAAAAGGCTGCCCTAAGCATCGAAACTTTCTTGTTGCAGCAGAGCGTCGAGGGTTCTGTACAGGACATCCAGCTCTCGCTTGGAAAGCGTCGTTGAGCCCCTCCAGTAGGATCAGGAATTACTGCACGAGCGAGCTTCAACCAGCCCTTATCCGTTTGTCTCAACCAACCCTGGCATCTTCCTCACTTCAACGGAGCAGTCAGTGCTTGAAAAACCTGCAAGCTGCAAAGGTATGAGCTGCTCTTGGCAGCAAGCCACAGCCGCAAGTCCACCCTTCATCCACGAGCCCCAACCCGCATCGGCTGCCACTGGCCATGAAAGAACGATAGCTGAAGCAAAGGGTTTGCTGGGACGAACATAACCTTAGGATGATCTGGAACGACAAAAGGTTAAAGGAATGGGAACTTGTAGTTCCGTGATCTTTCCAAAGCTACCATAGACCTCTTTCGTGACGAGTGGGGCTCCTTCATTGTGCTTCCGCTACACAGTCGATGCGTAGATACGATTCGTGCACCTAGTCCTCGCCGCAGGCTTGTGACTTACTGTCTGGCTACAGCCTCAGCTCGAGATCATGTTCCAACAGTTGGAATGCTATTGCTCACGGCCGAGGCACATGACGATGCTGTGATGGAAGTGGTGCTGGTCGGCACCACGGGGCTTGTGGCGGCAGACGCCGCTGCCGCCCAGAGTGGCTCCGAAAGCCCACCTTTCCAGATCCCGAGCCAACAAACAGGACGAAACCGCAAGTCCGAAAACATCCCCCCCACCCTCTCGTTTGCGACTCTTTGCCTGACGGATTCGAGGATCCCGAGTGTCAAATGCTCTCCGCAAGACTCGACGGCCCCGCCCCAAGACATGCCGAAAACCTCGACTCGCTATCCTCCTAAACCCTGAGCCCTAAAGCCTACAACCCTGAAATCCAAACCCTAATCCCTAAACCCAATACTGTTGATGATATAAATCCTGCATTACCCATAATAAGGACTATACGATTATTCACATAGTTCNCCCTGAGCCCTAAAGCCTACAACCCTGAAATCCAAACCCTAATCCCTAAACCCAATACTGTTGATGATATAAATCCTGCATTACCCATAATAAGGACTATACGATTATTCACATAGTTCAGGATCTTTAAGGTAATGCAGGGTTTATATCATCAACCGTATCCTTCAGCAGCTCAAGCACTCTTCGTCACCCACTTGCACGCCCACGTGGAAGAGACCCAGAAGCTTGACCTTGCATGCCAGATGGGATCGCTGGCTCGGTGCAACATGCGATTTTTGTTCTGGGGTACTTTAGTACAGNTCTTCGTCACCCACTTGCACGCCCACGTGGAAGAGACCCAGAAGCTTGACCTTGCATGCCAGATGGGATCGCTGGCTCGGTGCAACATGCGATTTTTGTTCTGGGGTACTTTAGTACAGAGTATAGTATGATATGCTATACTATAGCACAATCTAGTATAATAGTGTAATGTAGTATAATATAACATAGTAACATAGGAAAGGTCGGCCGGTCCAAATGCGGTCTGGTCACCGGGGCATGCTCGTAGGCGAAGACGGTGTTGAACCATTGGACCTGGGAGAGTCAGGGCCGTGCCGAATCCGTGAATGGGCAACGTGCACAACTCGAGATCCCACACTAACCCTAAACCCTAAACCATGGGGTCTCTTCTCCATGTCTTGTGCTTTCTTCCCTCGGGTCCATCAAAATCACCACAGAGAGGGCAACAAAGCCGCGAAGACGACTGTACCGAATCTGCTGGAAAGCTCCACTTCTGAAACGGACTCCCAGGTACCCCCTCCGATTGTGTCAGGTGGTACACATTCAACCTGATCGTAGTGCCGCGAGCCTGGCAGGCCGCTGGCAGTGCTAGCATCCCGTCCCTAATCTCCAAGAGAGCTGTCTCTAAAATTGGAGCCCGAACAATCAGAAGAGGGCTCCGCAGGGGTCCATAGCATAATACGGAATAAGGTACCCCAAAGCCCGATCCTAATCTACGCCTTCCCTAAAGCCTGAACCCCATTTCACAAGTGGTCGGTTTGTGTCGGAGGCAGGGTCCCCGTCCCCCGATTCTAAGTTCGGGCCTGTGAATTCGAGTTAAGAGCTCGGTGCAACGCAGTGTTTAGTTAGGGTCCGGAGGTTTAGGGGGTTTCGGGGGTGTAGTGTTTAGGGTTTGGGGCTTTGGGTCCAGAGGTTTAGGGTTTTAGGGGTGTAAGGCTTAGGGTTGAGGGATATCTTGGGTGTTCTATACCATAGGAATTCTAGGGGCTTATGCACAAAATACTCGGAGGCCTCTATGAAAGAAAGTCCAAGCCCTGAGACCCTAAAGCCTTCAACCCGAAAAACCTGAACCCCAACAGCCCAAACACCGCAAAACCCTAAAACCCTCAACATAAACCCTGAGGAATCCCAAACACCGCAAGACCGAGTAATGTTACGAACTATCCCGGCCCCTGCGTTAGAAGGGCGCTGAAGCTCTCGGGGGTTAGTAAGGAGGTCCCAGCGAGTTAGTTACTCCTAGGGTTTACGCTTGAGGGTGCCGGTTCCAAGTGGGATGGTGGTTAGAGAAATTCAATCAGCGTAGCGCGAACCCGAGCAATAACTTATATACCAGGTACACCCTAAACTTTGCCGCCGAAGACCTCTGCAAAGTCCTTCGGGGTTTGGGGCTTAGTTAGGCCCAGGCTTTAGCGAACCTCAAACCAAACCAACAAAAACAAAACACACCCGATCCCGGCCTGACTATCCGTGTCGGCTTCCTCTGCTGAGGCAGGGCTCTTTGGCCACTGCCCAGATACACTGAACCTGCAAGAGAGACTGATAACTTTGATGAGGATTTCTATGGAGTCTTCTTTTGAGGCTTTGAAAATGTGTTTTCGGCTTGTGCGCGTTTGAGTTTGGAGGGAGTCGAGGGCTTGGGGATAGCTAGAACACTATTCTTGCAAGCACCCAAACAGCTTCAAAGGTTGGGTGTTGTGGAAACTGAGCTCTCTGGCACAAGAACACGTTTAGGGCAAAGGGTTTTGAGTTTTGGGCGTAGGTTGTAGGCTTTAGGAGTAGGGTTGAAGTGCTGGGCGTTAGGCTTTAAGGGTCTAGGAGTTTCAGGCTTATGGCCTGGATGTCGGGTTGAAGGCTCCTGCGGGACCGAGGATGCACAGCAGGTCAAGGTGACTCGAAGCGATAAGCCATAAACCCTAACACTGAGAATTCGAGGTGCAGCATGTTGGTGCAGGTTTCGGGTTTCAGGTTCAGGGTGCAGCTTNACCGAGGATGCACAGCAGGTCAAGGTGACTCGAAGCGATAAGCCATAAACCCTAACACTGAGAATTCGAGGTGCAGCATGTTGGTGCAGGTTTCGGGTTTCAGGTTCAGGGTGCAGCTTTCGGGCTAAAGCGCTCGACGGCGCAAGCAAGCACACGAACAACAGGAGTAATGGCATTTAACCTAAAAAGATGACTGATCAAGATCATCTGGTCAACAGCAGTCATCATCTTCTTCTGNACCGAGGATGCACAGCAGGTCAAGGTGACTCGAAGCGATAAGCCATAAACCCTAACACTGAGAATTCGAGGTGCAGCATGTTGGTGCAGGTTTCGGGTTTCAGGTTCAGGGTGCAGCTTGAGATTAACTGGTTTTGGGCTTGGGGCTTCCGGCTCAGGTCAGAAGGATGAATCAAAGAATCTTCGGGCTAAAGCGCTCGACGGCGCAAGCAAGCACACGAACAACAGGAGTAATGGCATTTAACCTAAAAAGATGACTGATCAAGATCATCTGGTCAACAGCAGTCATCATCTTCTTCTGNTTCGGGCTAAAGCGCTCGACGGCGCAAGCAAGCACACGAACAACAGGAGTAATGGCATTTAACCTAAAAAGATGACTGATCAAGATCATCTGGTCAACAGCAGTCATCATCTTCTTCTGCCTCCGACTGACCACAACGTAAGAGAGATTATCTGCAGCCTAGTTGCCACTGAAGATCATCCACCGCGTGGGGCCCATTTCGTAGCAATGGAGCCTCCTCACTTGATGGGTCGGTCATCCCCGAGACTTAAACCGTCACATCACCGACCACTCTTTTCATAAACCCTGGGCCCTTTACTAAAAATCTGCCCCCAAGACCTGAAGGAGACACGGCAATAAACCCTAAGCCAGAAACCACAAAGACTAAAGAGTAGACCCTACACCCTAAAGCCTAAACCCCTACATCATCGACACTGGACCTTCAGCCCAAAACAGCCCGACGCCCCGGCCCCAACACCCCGTCTCCTCCGAAGCAGCAGTGGAGCAGGGGCTTTGTGACCCCTGCTCATCGGACCTCGACGGAATATTGACGTCTTAAACTGGGGATTTCTATCCTATACTGAATTTAGACCCTTAGCAAGAAAGCTCAAGAGTTTGGAAATTGAAGAACTGGGCTTTTTTACTCGAAGAACGTGCCTAGTGGTACTGGTTCAAAGTTAACGCCTTGGGTTTAGGGTTTAGAATTTAACTGAGCTTTTCAGCCCTCAAGCGCTTAAGCGTTCAACAGTTTCACGGGGTAAGCGCCTGCGGGTATAGGTGTTGAAGCGCTTCTGGGCGAAAGGGCTCAAGGGTTTCATGGCTTACAGGTCGTCGGCTTAGGGCTTCGGAATGGGTTTCTGGGCCCGTGGCGACTAGGATAAGGTCAGGATCTTAAGACATCCTATAGAAGACCAAAGCTCTTAACACAATACTGACTAACAACAACTACCAAAATAAGAATAGTAGTCATCATCATCATCGTTCTCTTCCTTAGGCCGTAGGCTGACCAAATGCCAAAGGATTACGTAGCTGCAGCCTAGTGACTGCTGAGGAAAAATCGCCGTGTGTGACACATCTGGCAGCGCTGGTTTCTCAGTTGGTCTTCTGCAGATCTTTTGCGCGGAGCCGCAGTGCTCCTTGCATGCGAACATGGCACCAAAACTCGGCCCAACTTAACATAGACCCCAAACAATGGAATCATTATAATGAACACACCCACCACACCCCACCGCCCGCCCACATTCCAAGAAGCCCCAAACCTCAAACCCAAAACTCGGGTGGTCCATGCGTTAGGGTCACGCCCCGCTCATCTCTAGATATACTCAAGACAGCTAGCCATACCACATGCAATGAAGGTGCCAGCAATAGCAAGGTATGAATGTTTTTTCTACCCTAAACCATATAGTCGAATGCACTAAACCCCAACAGCCCGAAAACCCTAAACCCTAAACCTCCGAAGCCCCAAACCCTAAACCCTAAACCCATCTACCCATATAATGGTGGTGGCTAAGGTTTCTAGGTTTCGGCTATTCAGATCCTTCTAAAGGCTCTGGGTCTACATCCTTACAAACCGAACAGAGGTTTCAGGGGTTTTAGGGTAGACTTGCGGGGTTGTGGTCATAAGGTATTTTAAGATTTAAGGTGTAGTGTTTTGGAGTGCACGGTCCCAGAAATTACACCGTCACACCATCGACCACGGCTTTTCACAAACAGTATATCCTTTACCAAAGTTCCGGCCCCAACCCCTGAAGACGGCAACAATGCCCAAACTCATGCCCAAACTGTAGACCCTGAACCCCAAACCCCTGCATCATCGACACTGGACATTCACCCGTAAACAGCCCCACGCCCCGGCCCCAACCCTCCCTTAACGCCTATAGTTCAGGGAACCGTAAACGAAATCCCCAGAACACTGCACAACCCAGGCCTCTAAGTCCGTTTCCGTCTCCTCATCCGACCTCGATGGGAGACTGACGGCTTTAATGAGGATTTCTCTGAGTTATAAGGTTTGAGAAAGGAATTTTACTGCTTGGGATTCGTAGAGATTGGTCAAGGTCGAGGATATTGAGAAGCTCAAAGCACTCAGCAAGTAGGTTCAAAGTAGCGCTACGACCATTGCTAGAACACGCCTATTTAGGGTACAGATCAATTGGAGCTTCCCTTGCATGTTAGCCCTGAACCCCGTGCCAAACCTTAACCCGATGTCGGTTTGCCTGAAGGGCACAAAGATCATCCGAGTTCCAGGCGTGTCTTACGAATCCGACTAGCTTTAGGGATCTACGGCTCTGGGCTTCAGAACTTGAAGTGCAGGATGTAGACTTCAATTCAGGGTTTCTGGTGTTGAAGCAGCAGCTGGAATAAGGCTTCAGGACGCCGTCTCAAGAATGATCGACGGAGCCGGCCATATCTTGCTGAATAATCACGTTCGTACATTGCTGGAGGTTCCAGCTAATAGGGCTTGGGAAACCGTGCCTGTGCTTTTTGGGGTTTGGGGTTCGGGGCTTTGTGTTAGGGTTTAGGGTTTAGGTTTTAAAAAATCTCCTTGGCTTTTATGGTTGAAGGGCACAGGGTTCCGAGGTGTGGGTTCGGGCACACTGCCTCGCCAACGGCCTAGATTGCTGACTCTGTAACGAAGCTAAAGAGCTTAGGGGCTGGGTGCTGGAGAACTGGGTTTATTAAACCAAGAACACGTGTAAGAGGGATAGATGTTAGGGTGAAGGGTTTCGGGCTTAAAGGCATCTGGGGATTGGAGAGGAAAAAAGAACTAGAGATGCAAGGAGGCACAGTGGGTCAAGGTTGAAGCCCTGCTTCCTTACACTGAGAGTTTGAGGTGCAGGACGTGGCTTAAGGTTTGGGGTTTCGGGTGACGTTGGGATTTTGGAAAATACTGCTGACTGGAACCGAGCTGGAGGGCACAAGGAAGCCACTAATAACAAGAAGAATGGCAGACCATCATACCTGTTGTAAACAGCCGGTGGCCACAACTTCGCAACACAACTGACTAGTTAGAGTCAGAAGATCATCATCTTCTTTTGCCCAAGCTGACCAAAAAAGCCAGAAGGACTACTAATTATTAGCCTGGCTCATGTAGGTGCCTCAAGAATTAGAATAGGGTTTTGCGACCCATTGTACTATAACTATAATAAGGAACCCCCAGAATAATATTGGCAATTATTTAGGCCCTTATATTCGCCTAGGATCCCGATGATAGTCCCTTATAAGGTCAAAAGAGTCCCTATAACCCATTCCCCCATTCCCTACTAAGAACCAGACAGCAGTTGATTCTGGAGATGGGGTGCGCTGTGGATCTTCTCCTCGGAGTCACAGCCCGGAAAAAAACTGACCCCAACATAGACCCCAAATACTCGGATCCTTATAACTATCTCAACCCTAAACCCTAACACTCGGACCCCCCCCTCCAACCCAAAACCCGCAACCCGAAATCCCAAACCACAAACCCCAAAACCCTGAAACCTCTAGCTAGGAGGGCAAGCGTCTCGCAGCTTCGCATTCTACAGGAATTTTAGACTTAAGACGTCGTTGGTGATGTAAACTTGGAGGTATACCCGTGAGAAAGACTCCCCTTCCTTTGATAAGGATGATGATAAGGACTCTGCTATTGAGTATTGAAACAAGCGACAAAAGCATCTAGAAAAAAACTAAATAGTCGGATCCGTACTAAGGCAACCCCGAAGTAAGGTACTCCTGCGTTTAAATCATAACCCCCCCCCTGAACCAGCTCCTCAAAAGTATACAAGCGACAGGAGGGAAGAGTAATACTTACCTGTGCTGTTCCGGAAAAGGCCTTGGACACAGCAGAACATTCAGAAACCTTTCATAACCATGTACAGACCCTCTGCAAACCGAGTAACTCCTAAAGGAAGGGATTCCTCCTTTCTGATAAAACCATGCGACCCGGGCAAAGAAACTGTTGCTTTTGAGCTTCTTAGAGTTTAGGGTTTAGGAGTGGCCGGCATGTTCTTACCAACCAGCTTTGGGCGCTCATTTATGTCCATTCGCCAGAAGGAATGACGGTTCCGTGCTTCGAGCTTTGGTTGGAAGCCGCTCATCTTCTTGCTAGGGTGTAGGCTCCTCTCTCAGTACCCTGAACCCTGAACCCTAAACCGTCATAACAAGCATCTTTGCCCCTGATCCCCAAAATGAGGTGTCAAAGCTTAAACCTGCAAACCTGGGCACCGGCTTCAGTTGGCTTCCCAGAGACTCCAATATCCCTTAAGTAAGGAAAATTCCTCAAACCAGATTTGGGATCCTATTATAATTTAAGGAATATCCCTTATTTACGGGATATTGGGGTCTCTGGGTTTAAACCTGACCCCCCCC
The DNA here is from genome assembly GCA_003297005.1 of Symbiodinium sp. clade A Y106. Lineage (NCBI taxonomy): Eukaryota > Dinophyceae > Suessiales > Symbiodiniaceae > Symbiodinium > Symbiodinium sp. clade A. Next base: position 26,429 of record BGNK01005989.1, read on the forward strand.
CCCATCTGCCTGGTCTTCAGGAGTCGATGCACTTTGACGAGCGTCCGCCATCTTCGGAACAGAGGAGAGGTCAGAGGTTTATGGTTTAGGCTTTGACTCGTGTTTACGGCTTTTAGGGTTTAGGGTTCAGGGTTTAGGGTTAAGGGGCTTAGGGATTTAGGTGTTGAAGGGTTCAGGGTTGTTCATCCGGTGTGAACGGAAGGAGGGTGGAGGGGGCAGNTGTTTACGGCTTTTAGGGTTTAGGGTTCAGGGTTTAGGGTTAAGGGGCTTAGGGATTTAGGTGTTGAAGGGTTCAGGGTTGTTCATCCGGTGTGAACGGAAGGAGGGTGGAGGGGGCAGCGTCGCTGAGCCCCTCGAGAAGGATCATGGAAATACCGAGCGAGCTGCAATAGTCCATATTCATTTGTTTTAACCAACACTGGCATCTTCCACTCTTAAACGGAGCGCTCACTGNGGCAGCGTCGCTGAGCCCCTCGAGAAGGATCATGGAAATACCGAGCGAGCTGCAATAGTCCATATTCATTTGTTTTAACCAACACTGGCATCTTCCACTCTTAAACGGAGCGCTCACTGCATAAAAGAACCTGCAAGCTGGAAAGGCAAGTGAGCTGCTCCTGGCAGCAGGCCACAAAGCCCACCCTTTATCCACAACGAGATCCAGAGCTTCGAACACTCGAGCACCCCCCCTTTGGGACTCAGGCCACANGCAAGCTGGAAAGGCAAGTGAGCTGCTCCTGGCAGCAGGCCACAAAGCCCACCCTTTATCCACAACGAGATCCAGAGCTTCGAACACTCGAGCACCCCCCCTTTGGGACTCAGGCCACATTTTCAGGATTTCACATCGGCTGACACTGGCCATGAACAAACTGCAAAAGCGATTGTTGAAGCACAGGGTTTGTTGGTATCAACATATCCTTGGGATGATCCGGCACGACAAAAGTTAAAGGAATGTGAACTTGTAGTTTCATGTCCTTTCCAAAGACGAAGAGGGGCTCTTTAATTGTGCTTCAGCTACACAGCCGATGCATCGATATCACAGTTCGCATTACGATTCGTGCACCTAGTCCTCACCCCAGGCGTGTGACTTACTGTCTGGCTACAACCTCAGCTGGAAATCATGTTGGAACAGTTGGAACACTGGGGGTTCCTTCCTACAATTATAGTATAATGGGCCCCACAACCCTATTCGAATTAACAAGGCCCCTATATTAATTGGGATGCTATTGCTCACGGCCGAAGCACATCACGATGCTTTGCCGGAAGTGGTGCTGCTCGGTACTACGAGGCTTCTGGCGCCAGACGCCGGTGCCGCGACGAGTGGCTCCGAAAGCCCACCTTTCCAGATCCCCGAAACGAGCCAATTTAGGGGCCTTAGTAATTGGAATGGGGTTTTGGGGGTGAAAAATACGATACTCACAATAAGGAACCCCCACAATAGTTTTGATAATTATCTATATAGGCCCCTTTTGTAACCGACAACATGACTAAGCCCAAAGCTTCAAGATGGAAGATCCGACACTTGCTTCGTATGCTTGCAAACTCTGCTCTTCAGCATGGACGCTGGAGCCGCTGAAAGTTTTGAGGTCTGCACTCAATTCCAAGGTATGCTCTCCATGATGATACCTTCGACACTTCGTGACGCCTCCGCCTGCATGATTTATTGATACACAACGGCAAAGTCCGGTCAGCAAGCCCTCAGTGACCGCAGGAAACCCTGTTGGGTCCCTGGGTCTCCAAGCATTATGGACCGAGAACCCCGAAATCCAAATGTGCTCCACTGCAAATCACGACCGGCACATACCTTCCATGTCAACATCCATAAAGAACCTCGGCTCGCTATCCGCAGCTCAGGCACTCCTCATCTCCCACTTGCACGCCCACGTGGAACACGCCCGCGAGCTTGAACTCAGATTTTGGAAGCAAGCGGACTGCATGTCATGTTCTNACCTCGGCTCGCTATCCGCAGCTCAGGCACTCCTCATCTCCCACTTGCACGCCCACGTGGAACACGCCCGCGAGCTTGAACTCAGATTTTGGAAGCAAGCGGACTGCATGTCATGTTCTACTATATGCACCATACTATACCATACCATGCCATTCTATGCGATTCTATGCCATACTATGCCATACTGTGCCATACTATATTACGCTGTACCATACGATACCATACAATACCATAGAATACCGTACGATACCGTGTGATACCATACGATACAATACGATACCATGCGATACCATACGATACTGTACATATACAATGCCATGGGTATGATATGGCAACCTTGCATGTACACCATACTGTACTAGACTCTACTACACCATGCCACGCTATACCGTACTAGAACGTGCTACACCATACTATACTATACTATACTATACTATACTATACTATACTATACGATACAATACAATACAATATGTACGTTACTATGCTGCACTGTATCTACGACACTAAGCTATACTATATTATGCGCACTTCGCCGACGACTNATACTATACTATACTATACTATACGATACAATACAATACAATATGTACGTTACTATGCTGCACTGTATCTACGACACTAAGCTATACTATATTATGCGCACTTCGCCGACGACTGGGCCCGCTCCTGGCGTCAAGTCGGCCGGTCCAAATGCGGCCTGGTCACGGGGGCATGCATAGGCGAAGAAGGCGTTGATCCATTGCACCTTGGAGATTCAGTGCGGTGCCGAATCCGTGACAGGCAACATGTGCAACTCAAGATCCCACACAACTGTGTATGGGGGTCTCTTGGTCTGNTAGGCGAAGAAGGCGTTGATCCATTGCACCTTGGAGATTCAGTGCGGTGCCGAATCCGTGACAGGCAACATGTGCAACTCAAGATCCCACACAACTGTGTATGGGGGTCTCTTGGTCTGCCTCGAACTCTTCTCCACTTCGGCACCCTTCCATCAAAATCACAAGAGACCAGAGAGGGCAACAAAGCAACAAAACCGCATCTGCTAAGAAAACTCCGCTTCTGAAACGGACTCCCAGGTAGGACCTCCGAGTTCGAAACGTCGTACACGTTCAAAATGATCTGAGTGTCCGGAGCGAGGGCTCCATACCATAAATACGGTAGAAAGTACCCCCAAAACCCTCTCGTAATGTATTAAGGCTTCCCCAAACCCTAAANAACGTCGTACACGTTCAAAATGATCTGAGTGTCCGGAGCGAGGGCTCCATACCATAAATACGGTAGAAAGTACCCCCAAAACCCTCTCGTAATGTATTAAGGCTTCCCCAAACCCTAAAGCCTGAACCCCATTTCACCTTTGGCGTTGGCATGATGGGTTTAGGGTTTAGGGTTTAGGGCACCTTTTCAGGGTTCCTTCACAAGGATGCTATGGTAAACACTANTCCCCAAACCCTAAAGCCTGAACCCCATTTCACCTTTGGCGTTGGCATGATGGGTTTAGGGTTTAGGGTTTAGGGCACCTTTTCAGGGTTCCTTCACAAGGATGCTATGGTAAACACTAGCCCTGAGACCCTCCAGCCTCAATACCCCGAAAAGCCCAAGACTCAACAGCCCTAAAAACCTGAAACCCCAAACCTGTTTGGCTTTGGGGTAAATTGGTCCCTAAACCCTANAACCTTGTGTCTAGACATGGACATGCCGCCCCCTCACACCCCTGGGAGTGTAGGGGCGCCATCCTACAAAGAAAATACTGCCGCTGCGCGGCGAGACGCCCTAAACCCTAAACCCTAAATTCCCAACCAGGCCTGCTTAGGCCGCACCCACCCTTTTTCTAGGGTGCCTGGACCCAGAGGACGTCCGGCAGTGATTGACACCATTACTTGGATGGACAATGGGTGGAGCCATTGGAGAGTGGTCAAATTCAGCCCCTAGGGCTGAGCCATGCCATTGGGCCACCTGGGTGGCGCCCATATTTTCAGAGGGGAATTCCCTCGATTCTCAAGAGATTAGAACACCCTAAACCCCACCACCGAAGCCTCTGGTGGACATTTCCTTTGGCACCCCCCCTGGCCCAAGGACCCACTGCCGGCAGATTCCAGGGACCCAGACACCTCCAGGCGGGGGTCCAGGGGGCAACGCGCCCAATTTCTGTGCTGAAAGGTTTTGGCGGCTTGCCTGTCCTTCCCGGCCCCCCTGGGCCCTCCTGGGCCCCCCTGGGTCCCCCTGGGCCCCCCTGNGACCCCACTACCGAGCAACGCTACCAGCGCTTGCTCGACCAACGACGCAGAGAAGGTAAACCTCCGATTTCCCGGGCGAGGTTCTCCCGCCAACTGACACACACAGGAGGCCAGCGAGACCCCCCCACCAACCTCCCCAACCTTCGCAGGTCTGTGGACGCACCACAGACTAACCCAACGTCTAAAGCAAGGAACACTCCTGCACCTCCGCCAGCCAGAAGGCAGAGAACTGACTACCAGCAGGCTGAAAGGGCACAGGTTGAGGAGAACTCACCTTCCCCAGATGCCAGACCTGAGCTACGCACTGAGGTGTCCTCGTCTAGCCAGGCCCCGCCACAGCAGGTTGA
>BGNK01005990.1:1859-31992 GCA_003297005.1 Symbiodinium sp. clade A Y106
TGCTCGTTTGAAGAGAGTACAGAGAAACCAGACTCGCAAAACGACCGGAGGCTTCAGAACCTAGAGCCCGGGGTTTGCACCCATGACAAGGTCACGGATACATCATGGGCTGGTCACGGGTGAATCACGGGCTCGTCCTGCGAAAACCAGATGTTTCCACAGCTCAGTGCTTCACAGAAATGCGGTTGTGTCAGTGCCTCAGTGTTCGCCGTATACAAAGTGACACTGTGGACCGTCAGATCCTCAACCAATTCCTGAGAACGCCCGATGTTTTTCTATATCTGATTCCACGCTTTCGCTCGCACACACGCGCTTGCTGGGACAGATCTACATTGGCCCTAACCAAAATTTGGTTGTAGGTTCTGACGACTTTGAAGGACTTTTACCACGGCTTTGTCATTCCGGATGCGCATGCCGCTAGGAACCACATTCACGGGGTGTTCAGAGGTTCTGCCTTTAGGGGCTTTAGGGCTTACAAGCCGGCAACTTTACCATCGATATCCGTTTCTTTACAGTCGGCAATTGCAAGTCTCGTCTCCACCAGTTTCGCGCTGGAACTACTTGTGCCCTCAAGCCTTGCACCCAAGATGGGGAAGCCCGCACAGCACGTTGTTACATGGTAGNTTACATGGTAGGGCTGGCGCTCGTGTCACAGCTTGAGACACCTCACCATCATGTATGCGCATCTGGCATGACTTGAAGGGTTTGTGCCATACAGCTTTCCCCACTCCTGGCACTGTCCGGCGGGGGAGTGCACAGCCAGAAACTGTGGCGAGCTTTCATGGCCGTCTCCGTCATAATGCCGGCTTCAAGCAGGAGCCACTGTGGCAGTAGGCACCTTTGAGGTTTGCTTGTTTCCGCTCGCCACAGCTCCTTCCCGCATTTCGGTGGCAACGGCTTCTGCAGCTCACGCATGCACGAAGTCATGACCTTGCGAAAACAAGAGCCAAACCTCAGGCGCCCCNGTTTGCTTGTTTCCGCTCGCCACAGCTCCTTCCCGCATTTCGGTGGCAACGGCTTCTGCAGCTCACGCATGCACGAAGTCATGACCTTGCGAAAACAAGAGCCAAACCTCAGGCGCCCCCAACAATCGACGGCCGGGGGGATAACTGCAGAGCTCCCAGATTCTTGGCGAAGAGGGCGCTTCCGCCCATCCCACCGCAAGCAGAGTGCAAAAGCCTGTCCGGGCTCGCCGAGCCTGCAAGCGGGCACGGGAGACACTCAGTGCGCTGACCAAAGGAAGGATGCCAGGAATCGCTACCCTAAACACTAAACCGTAAAGAACCCCCTGGACCCTGATAGCATCTGCCGCAATAAAAGACGTCGCAGATGTGGAAAGCGGCCCTCTTTGGACCATGGTTGGGGCCCTCACGAAGCCACCTTGCAAGGAGCTGCAGCACGAGAGCTATCGCAGCTATCGGTTTAGGCTTGAGGGTGTAGGGTTTAGGGTGTGGGGTTTAGGGGCGTCTCTCCAGAAAGCGCTGCTGGTTGGCTGGGGCGCGCAGAGCCGAAGGCACAGGAGGCAAATCTCCAGGAAGGGCTCGTCGACGCAGCCGAGAGGGTCCCCGCGACTCCCAGTCCCAGGGGCACGGAAGCTCAGGGCGACAGAGACAGCCAGCCAGGAAGCCTAGCCGCTTTGGCCATGAAAAGAGGGGGAATGAGCAGCGGGGCAAGAAGGCAAGGGCTTGCGAGTAGACGGAGCGGCATGAGCGACAAACGAGGACGAGTGTCTCCATTCCGGTGAGTGCCGTACCATCCGTATGCCGTACCTCGAGAAGCGCAGCGATGCAACGGTGCTCGGAGCACGGGCCCGTCGATGTGCGATGACAAGTGCTCCCGAAGAGCCAGCCGGGCTCCAGGTATCACATGCGCCCGCTGAATCTGACCACATTTAAGAGTCACAGGGCACCTGCTNGTCGATGTGCGATGACAAGTGCTCCCGAAGAGCCAGCCGGGCTCCAGGTATCACATGCGCCCGCTGAATCTGACCACATTTAAGAGTCACAGGGCACCTGCTCTGTAGAGACGGCTCAGACCGCCGCAAGACAATCGCAGGCTAAAGCCTTCAGATGAGGCGTGACTGGCATTCAAGCGGTCGGGTCTGTGGCCCCGCCAAGCTAAGCTCCCTCAGCCAAGGCAGGGCTGTCACATGCAGAGTCCATGCAATGAAGCCTGGACTGCACCGGACCCTGTCCAACANCTGGCATTCAAGCGGTCGGGTCTGTGGCCCCGCCAAGCTAAGCTCCCTCAGCCAAGGCAGGGCTGTCACATGCAGAGTCCATGCAATGAAGCCTGGACTGCACCGGACCCTGTCCAACAACTGCTGCTGCCCTGCCCTCAAGGCGGACCTTGGACTTCAGAAAATTCCCAGAAATATCCACTAAGTACGGCGTCTTGTGCGAAAGAGCCCATAAGCCCAGAGTGCCCTCAGAAAACTGACCCCTGCGGCCTGGTTCAGTGTCGTCCAATGGGAGCCACGGTGGCACTGTCGTTTGACCTTTAGGGCATGCTTCTCCGGTTGCAGACACCCCTCTCTGAGAAAAATGGCAGGACCAGATCCCCTAACAGAGCATCACAGCATGCGGGAGCAGCCTCTGCTCAACTTGTTGGCGGATGCCACGGCATGCTTAGCTGAGCAGCGACAAGTGTGAAAGGCAGCCTTTCCCTTTGTCGGCGAGACTCGAGACTCAAGCCTGCCTTTTCTGCCGTGCTGACCCTGTCACGTTGGTCTTCTCTGCACCGCGCGAAGAAGCCTTCGTGACTTCACATCAAATTGGTGCAGTCAGCCGGCCGTGGAAAGGCGAACGATTGCGAAGTTCGAAGGCCCTGCCCCGCATGGAGGGCAACAGTGTCCGCCCTCATCAGGCCGAGCCGGAGGACGGAGACTTGCCTTCAACCGACCCTCAGATGATCGTGGGGCTCAAGCGCATCTTGCCAGCATGGCCCTCGCGTGACGGCATGCCTCTCACGTATAGGCAGTGAAACCAACCTGCGGATTACTCTGCGGCCAGGATGTTCACGAGCATCACGCCTGGCCGAGGCTGCTCAACCGCTGATGTTTCCAAGACTGTGCTGCAAGCAAAGAGAGCACGAAAAGTTAGAACAAAGAAACAGCAACGCAAGTAAAGGCATTCGTAAAAGCAGCTAACTCCTTGCGGCATGCGGGAGGCAACGACAGTAATCGTCCAGCCATGTCATGGTGCAGTTGCCTAGGTTGCTTAGTTCACGAGATGTCGTGACCGCGTTTTTGGAATTCGGGACGAGTACGACTGTGCTGCATAAAACTGAATCCGCTGGCTTGCAGGGGCAGGCGAGACCGACGAGACACACTGAAACTACTAATTGTCGCGATCCTTGTTTCGGCACCGTCTTTCACATCCACCGTGCAAAAATCTGCCTTTGGCAGAAACCACACATTGAAACTACTACCTTGGAACTTTCGGAGAGTTTTCTTGGTTGTGAGAACATGATGCTTTTCGAAGATGCATTTCAGCATAACCGGCGGGGGGGCGGATGGTCAGTGTCCACACCCACACCGCCCACCCACACCACCCACACCCACCCACACCCCCACCCCCACCCACACCCGCACNCACCCCCACCCCCACCCGCAAGCCACAGCCACAGCCACAGCCACAGCCACAGCCACACCCACACCCACACCCGCACAGCCACACACCCACACCCCTCGCACCTACACCCTCACACCTTAGCCCTTGTACTGCAATGCAGTACAGTAGCAGTACAGGAGTAGTACAAAAGTAATACGGTATTAGTGCAATAGTAGTACAGCTGCAACACTGTATAGTAATACAACAGTAGTACCGTAGTAATACAACAGTAGTACAATAGTCATGCAGTATTAGTACAGCAGAGCAGTAAAACTAGTAGTAGTAGTAGTAGTAGTAGTAGTTGTTGTTGTACTGGTAGTAGTAGTAGTAGTAGCAGCAGGAGTAGTAGTCGTAGTAGTAGTACTACTACTACTACTACTACTACTACTACTACTACTACTACTACTATTTTCACTTGAACGCGGCGCGAGCGTGCTCTGCGCATAGCGGGCGCTGGAGATTGCCGGCACTCGTGAGACCTTCTCTGCTGGAAGGCAACTACTCCACCACTTGACCACAACATGAAAGGTGAGACTTCATCTACTAGAGTCAGACTCAGCATCACCTCCGGCACCCTCAGTGTGAGTCACCGCGTCCAGTACTCACGAACGAACATTCGCTGCTGACAAGAAGAAGCTTTGATGCTCGATCTGTTGCTTCCTACGGCGGCCGAGGGCGGGCAAATGAACTGCAGCACCGCAAGTCTCGCTCGCAATTTCTGCAGGTCAGAGATGGCTCCTTTTTGGCTCTGCTGAACGTGATCTCCCACGTGCACAGCGACGGAAATGTACATGAACTGGAGCTATGCACAACAGACGCGTCTGAAATGAACATTCGCAGCTGAAAAGAAGCATCTTTGATGCACGATCTGCTGCTTCCGCCTATGTCNGTGCACAGCGACGGAAATGTACATGAACTGGAGCTATGCACAACAGACGCGTCTGAAATGAACATTCGCAGCTGAAAAGAAGCATCTTTGATGCACGATCTGCTGCTTCCGCCTATGTCACGTACTACTGCCGCTGCTGCGTGCAGGATGGTCCTCGCTGAATGACGATAGAAAGGAGAGCATCTGCGTGCTGAGCCAGCTCTGAGATCTGGGATCGTTGACTCTTGGTCAACCCGGTCATAAGGAGCTGACCAGCAACATCCTGCAGATAAAACTCCAGTGTCCGCTTTTGCTGCCAACGTCCACGCCACTGGATCCTGTCGATATCCTCCGTGCGCTGGTAAAGCCAAGTGGCACCAGAACCTCGTAGGCTCTTGGGAGTCACTCCCTCCTCCGCTTCCAGCACAGGCACATGAAGATGCGAGAAGACAGCGTTCCAGCGAGCTCTAAAGACAGCTGGCGAGCACCCGAAAAGAGGAGCATCATAATCCACATCCTCGAAGAGAACGCTAAGAANTTCCAGCACAGGCACATGAAGATGCGAGAAGACAGCGTTCCAGCGAGCTCTAAAGACAGCTGGCGAGCACCCGAAAAGAGGAGCATCATAATCCACATCCTCGAAGAGAACGCTAAGAAGCTGAACCGAAAGAGAATCCGAAAGTTTCGCATGCTGTCACTGAATCAGGCGACTTGTCTTTGAGTGCAAAAATCCTCACGTAGGCCAGCGGCACAGCTGAGAGAAGATCACTGGGGAGAATAAGATCTCGACGTCTCAGACCCAGAATCTCCCCCGGCCTGAGCAGACCATGGAAGCCCAGAAGAAGCGCGGCCGTAAAGATCGGCCAGCCCCACAAAAGGCTCAAGGAAACAGATGGAAACAGCGGCTCGAAAAAGAACCTCAGGCAGCACCATGCCTCGAGAGGAAGGTTCTTCTTGCCAGCGTGTCAGTACCGCCCAGGCGCCAGCCAGTGTGGATTTGTGGTGTTTGAAGCGGTCACAAACAGAATTAGCGTCTCAGAACAGAGATACCTAGGAGAACCACTATAAAAGAGAAACTTCCCATACCCAATCAACGCCGTTGCTAAAAGCAGACCGGAGCAGCTGATCCTTGCAAAAACGCAGTCCAGCTCACCTTCCACCCACGAAACGAAGTCGGCGTAGAGNTAAAAGAGAAACTTCCCATACCCAATCAACGCCGTTGCTAAAAGCAGACCGGAGCAGCTGATCCTTGCAAAAACGCAGTCCAGCTCACCTTCCACCCACGAAACGAAGTCGGCGTAGAGCGTGTCACGCCTCTTCCGCACGGTAGGGGTGAGCCCAGCTTGAACTTCAAGGTTGACGCCCAACCTGCCCGCCAGATCACGGCGCTTGGCACGAGGCATTCAGAAGATCCAACGCCACACTGAGGGCGGCCAGTCTAGCCCAACCATCCAAAGGCTGAGCGCAGCTGTCGGCCCGGCGGACTATGTCGAACAGGGTGAAGTGTCCGTCGAGAAACTGCCGTTGCCACAGCGGCTGCTGAGCACAGCTCTTCCGAAGAGCGGTCAAGCGTGAAGGGTCATCTGAGGCATTATCTCGGGTGCCTATATGAAAGTAGTTTGGGTGTAGGTTGCAACCAGCGACGTAGGGAAGGGCAGTACTCAAGTAGAAAGTTAACTTCTGGCTACTCGATCGGCCTTTGGAGTTGCAGCCTATAACCACCCTGCTGTCTAAAATCTAAAAAGACCCCGAACCTAGTGTTGGGACTGGTCTTGCCGGCGTGTTTGAGCAAGCTTCGCAAGGAAAGTTCTTCGTTTATGTTTATATGATTCTGCTTTTTGAAGCGATATTGCAACAGCACTCGCCACGAGAGGCAAGAGCCGAGGTCTCCGACCCAACGAGGTGGTGAATGAGCCGGGCGTTTGAAGTCAGCTACACCCCTTTTGAGCTCGACAATGTGAGGGCTCATGCACTCGACAAAGCGATCATAGAAAGGCACCGGGTATGTGGCAGAAAACGCTGGCACTGCCTCACCAAGCTTGGGCTCACGGCCAAAGACACTGACACAATCGGGCTTGCAACGCAGCTTGAATTTTTTGAGCGACTCTTGGCTGAAAGAAGCGTCGACCCGGAGGTGCGGTTCGGCAGACGAGCACGTGCATCGGCATTCGAGGCTGAGTGGCCCACTGCGGTTTATTAGCCTGTGAGCTCTGCTTGTAGGGAGTCCCGAAAGAACAAAATGTAACCTTAAGGCTCGAGTAACAGACACGGCGCTGTCCAAACCTGGCAACAATACATCGGAAAGAAAGAAAGAAAGAAAGGCCCAGGCCTCATGCCTGAGCGTTGGCCGATTGGCCGGCGCCGTCTTTCGGGGGCCGTCTGCGGCCCTTGCCCTTTGGTTCGTCGGCTGCGACCGCTGCTGGGCGGCTGAAAGTCCGGTCCTGGATCTGCGCCACGTCCCGAAGACANTTGCCCTTTGGTTCGTCGGCTGCGACCGCTGCTGGGCGGCTGAAAGTCCGGTCCTGGATCTGCGCCACGTCCCGAAGACAAGCCAGCTGAGCGGCCACCCAGTGCAGCCGTCGCTCCACAGGTGGTGAGCCGAGACTGCATGCCTGCCAGAACCTGTGCTTGCTCCGAGCTCTGCGACAAAAGCTGATGCAAAAGCTCCTGAGAAGCTGCTGCCCTCGGGCGGCCGGCGCTTCGAACTCCGAGCCGGTGAAATAGCCTTCCAGTCGTTCTGCACTCTCGCCAGCCAGCTCCTCCCCAATGAGGAAAACCTACAAAGCCTCGAGAATCTCGCCCGCTTCGGCTGGGAGATCCTCGACAAGGAGGTCGATACCGGCACTGGATACGTCGACCAACAAGCAACGTATCGTCTTCACTAACTCTCGGCCGGCAACAGAAACGGCCCGCACCGTGACAGCAGTCCATGGACCGAATGGGAAATGACGGTGACGTTGATCGTGAGGTTGCCCAGCCGTCCGGTGAGGTTCAAGATCTCGTCCTGATCAGTCCGGCTTCCAGGAGGAGGGGCTTGGGGCTGCAGTTCACGCACCACCACCCTAAGGCAAGCCCAGCCAATTGATCGAGCAGATGGGCTGGTGATCAAAAGGACGCAGAAAGCACCGCAAAGGAAGCCAGCAACCCAGAAGCCTATGGCGAGAAGAATCAGATCAGACGAGCAGGCCCACAGGAAGCCCCAGGGGTCAAGACGATCAAACATTCAGGGCCGAAAGAGCTGCAGCACCGCAGGTCTCACTCGCAATCTCTGCAGATCAAAGGCTCGAAGAAAGAGCCGGTCTNATTCAGGGCCGAAAGAGCTGCAGCACCGCAGGTCTCACTCGCAATCTCTGCAGATCAAAGGCTCGAAGAAAGAGCCGGTCTCAGTTAGGCTGTGCCACATCTGAGCTATGACGAGGCTGTTGCCAACGTCATGTAGGCTGTGCCTTTTTGTCCGCGAGGCTGTGCCACCGCATTCTAGCGGATTCTAGCGTCGGGACCCGCATTGGTAGTTCCAATCGCTGCACGCGTCAGCATGGCCCTGCCACTGCCAGGACTGCCAGTGCCAGTTCCAATCTGTCGAAGCTGCCCCCGGGCATGAGGAGGAAGAAGAAGGCGCAGCAGACTCTCTGGAGCGGTTTCCATCCTGGCCTCCTTTTGCTGTTTGGGACGCTTGGAGCTGGAGGATGGTTTTACCGCCCATGCCATGGTCAATGCGCATTCGCTTGGGAGGCTCCTGTCCCTGCTTTTGGGAAATGAATTTGACCATTCGTGTGGTCAAGCCCGCGGCTTCGGCCGTCTCATTATACCCTGTTCTGATAGTAGTGGCCACCAGGTCATTTTGTTGAACAAGGCCCCAACCAGACCATGCACCTTGGTTGGAGTTTCGAGCTCCNCGGCTTCGGCCGTCTCATTATACCCTGTTCTGATAGTAGTGGCCACCAGGTCATTTTGTTGAACAAGGCCCCAACCAGACCATGCACCTTGGTTGGAGTTTCGAGCTCCTCCGCGTAGGCGTCGTCATGGCCTGTCGCAATGGTGACGCGTCCATCCTTCGTGCACTCGGCGGACCGACATGGCAATTTCCCAGGTAAGGCCATGCTCTGTCTTTGCCTTCTTGATGGCCTCGAAAAGTGGTGGGACTTGGCGGGGGGCTTCGACTCGAGTGACGCAAAGTGGTTGTTGTTCATGCGCAGCGAGTCCACCAAGGATGACCGGGGAGCCCAACACATTGAATCCTGCCAGGGCTCTGATCCATTCCAAGCCGGTGCGCCGAGCATCTGTGCCAGTTCCTCCCTTGTATAAGTCTTTTCCTTCTCTGGTGGCGGCTGTGTCCTGTAGCTAACCTGGGCCGCCTCGGCATCGGTGGGGGGGTGAGATCTCGGTCTTGCAGGCTCCCGTGTCCTCCCCTTTAATTAGTTTCGGCAGTAGGCGGCCTTACTGGTAGCGAGGAGGGTTTGGCTGCCCCCTTCTTTGGCAGCAGCTTGGGACTTCGCCTCCGAATGCTGGAACGCCGTGAATGGTGAAGGTGGCGGTCCTGCGCGGATGGCTCCGGATCATGGCGTGAATGGCTGAAGTGGTTCTTGATGCCGTTGCCTGAAGTGAATCGGATTAGCGGCAACTGAGCCATTGCTCGCCCTCCACTGGGATAATGTTGAGTTTCCTCGGAATGAGCGCCAGCACACCCTGCTCCGTCAAGTCATCTCGGTAGTACTGGGAGTCAGCGACATACTCCTTGATCTCCTCCGCAAGCTGTGCCCCTTGCCGGTGTGAGCTGTGCTCGACACCCCGTCCAAGCCCCATAGCATCTTGTCCGTGCGCTCCTTGGTAGAGGGGTCGCCCTGAAAGCCTTTCTGCCAGTGCCAGCATCGCGTGTACGCAGCAGCTGTGCCGTTGCGGGTCACAAAGTGCCCATCATACCTCTCCAAGCAGAGGTGGTCCGTAGGTCCTACTGATGTTCCAGCCCACAGCGGGCTCCGTGCCCATGTCCCGCTTGAGGATGTCCCACAAGAACTTGCAGAAGATCATGTATTCCATGTCGGCCTTGGTCGCGAAAACTTGCCTGCAGAAAGCGTGCTGAATCGCTTGTCGCAACAGCGGATGGGACGGCTTCCCGTAGATGATGCCCTGGAAGATGTGGTCCTGCTTGACCCCAATTGCCATTACCATAAATTCATCAGGCAGCTGGCCCGCAGGTACAGGGTTGTATCCTGCCCCTTGGGCAGCAGACATTTGGGCTGTTCCCCAGTCCGCCGCTAAGAGCTTCAAGATCTCGCTCCAAGGGACAACGAAGCCAAACTTGATGTCCACACACAAGCCTCCGTTGCAGAAATGATAGATGTAGCAGAAGATGTCTGCTCTGTGAGCCGGCTGCTTGAGCCTGTCAAGTAAGGCTGTGCCAAACTTGCCCGCCAGGTCTTTGAGAGTGTTCCTCAAAGTGAGGTCATCGCAGAAGATCCGCTTGAACTGCGGGAACATGATGGCAGCTTGCTTCGCCGGCTCTGGCTTGCTGTCGTGGGCATACGTCTGAAAAAGAATATTCGGTACCGGCTCCTTGTGGAGATGTGGCTGACGTTAGAACCGAAGACACCAGGGTCCTCGACCGAGTTGTGTAGTGACCTGCGCCGATTCCCTGACTGAATCGTACCAGCTGCCTTCCCCTTCCGGAAAGACAGACTTCGGCCATGGAGGCTGTGCCACATTGGCCACCGACACCGAGACCCACTGTGTGAGTTCGGTTTGGACATGTCGCGTCAGCGTGGGGGCCGCAAATTGTCCTGTAGAAGCGTCTCGCCAGCACTTGTGGCCGAGAATACAGGCGGTAGTAATCCCCGCGACTGGTACGTCTGGGCATGTCGCACTCTTCATGCGGCGGGCGGTGAAGATCCCCACCCTTGCCGAGCGCCCCATATCCCAAGGAGAGAGGGTAGATGCTCTCGCCCGCAGTGCCCCCCATGTCGATCAGAACGTAACACGGTGGGTCATCTCTGACCATGACGTTACCGAGATGGATGTCGGCATGAACCATTTACCTCGAGTGTATTGCGGCCAGGGCCGCGTTCACATCTGCCTTGAGTTGCTGAACGTTTTTCGTAGTCATCGAGGGGACGTGAACTGGAAAGTGTCGCAGCATCAAGGTACGCGGTCCAGACTGGTAAAAGATCTCTGCCAGGGTAGACCAAGCCGGTGAAACTCGTGGTTGGCCAGGTACATCTCCCCCGGGCATGTCTGACATTTGATGACAAAGGTGGGGTAGTCGTCCAATTCGTGAACTGTGCTGGCATAGCCTTCGGAGATCTGCTTGCGCATGGTTGCTTCCGCCGCGTGAAATACCACGCCAGGGTCAAGCCCGGCGGAACTCCAGTCCTCGGGGCTCCGCCAAGGCTTCATAGATGCCCTCAGGGTACGGTGAGCGAGCCATGATGGGCGCGGATCGTCTGCTCCCGGACCTGGTAAGGCTGTGCCTTATGCTGCCGGGCTGTGTCCCGTCGGATCGCTGATGTGAGCAAGTGTCAAGGCCGGTGTGGTCGAACTACAGGCAAAGCTTTGAGGTCAGGAATGACAAGGCTACATATTTTACGCGTTGGCCTGAGAGCTCAGTGCTCAGCTTCCTATGATTCCTGCGTCAGACGGTGCTGCAGCACACACTTCCCCAGTGGAGCCCGAAGAGGCCTGCCTAATGCCCGTCAGTGTGCTCAGTACGACGATGCTTGGGAGCCGCACGCGCGGGAGGACCACCCTCCCCGATGCCAAGGGTTTTGGATGCTAAAAGAGCCAACTAAGAGCACAACTTGTGCATATATGGCGCAGCGATGCTAGGGCAGGGCAGGGCAGGGCAGGGCAGGGCATCGTTCCCAGCAAACAGTCATACGTCATCCGCGTCACTGCCCCCCCAAGCTAGGCCTCGTGCCTTGGCCAACGGGGGGGTAGCGGGAGCACATGGAACCACAAGCCAGGGAATCCCAGGGACGGGGTGGGGAAGGATAACCCACAACACAGGGAACCACAGGGCCCCTGCCCCTTCCCCTCCTCTTCGACACACAGACGATAATGATGGCGTTGATGTTGTGCACAATGACGTTGACGTGCTATTCCCAGTGTGGCTGTTGGTGGTACCTTTTCTCCTATCTGCTCTGGGCTTCGGCAGCGCATGTTCATTGCTTTATTTAGTTGAATATCGTGCTTGGCTTGTGATGTTCTTGCGAAAACTGTATCGGCCGTTTGTCACTCCAAGCCGAGTTTCGGTTGNTGCTCTGGGCTTCGGCAGCGCATGTTCATTGCTTTATTTAGTTGAATATCGTGCTTGGCTTGTGATGTTCTTGCGAAAACTGTATCGGCCGTTTGTCACTCCAAGCCGAGTTTCGGTTGGAATCGCTTTCGTGTACGCTTGAGCACGTGTGTGAATGATTTTCACTCGGGACTCTTGAGCAAGGGCCCTGAGGAGAGTGCGGATGGGGGTCATGACCACCAGCTCCGTCATCATCATCGCCATAATATTCATCACTATCATTGGCTTTGGAGCTCAGGGCAGGTCAGAACTGTATCACACCCCAAGTTTACGATCTTCACTGATGCCTCGTTCGAGAGTGAAGGTGCTGGGTTGGGTGGCATCCTCTACGGTGCATCAGCCAAGCCACTCAAGTGGTTTTCTGAGTGGATTAATCCCTGTGACCTCCTGCCTTTTGGTTCAAAGAAGGTTTGATGTACGAGTTGGAGGTCTTTGCGGCCGTGCAGGGTGCCCTGGATTTGCTAGCAGGCAAGTCCAATGTGGACGTCGTCCTGTTTACGGACAACGAAGCCGCCTTGTCGTGCTTGATAAGTGGCCGAGCAGAAGGAGTTGCAGCTTGCATACTCCAGAAACTTGTCTCCTTCGAGGAGGTGAGCGGCGTGAATTTCTGGTTCGAGTGGGTGCCTTCCCAGAGCAATCCCGCGGATGCTCCTTCACGAAGGGAGTTCAGCAGCCTTGAATCGTCGCTCCGCTTGAGGCTCACTTCTCTGACACCTTAGGGCCTGTGCGTGGGGTGTGGAGGGCCCGATGTGTTTGAGCAGTGAGCTCACAGACCATCGGTGCTTCTTCTTACAGCTCAGACTTCTTGCGAGTCCCACTGCAAAATGAAGGCGTCTGGTGTCCGAGTGCNTGGTGTCCGAGTGCATTTCCTTTTTATATATTTGATTGTCAGATATACTCTCTACTTTTATATTATATTTCAGAATGCCCTTATAGTTTTAGGGCGTCAGGAATCGAATGAAAAATAAGACGGAACTCACCGAAGGTGATAGAGTTTTATTTTCACGATTCCGTTTTTGAAATGCTATACATTTCAAAGAGCCCGAAGTTTTCCCTTAATCGCAATCGACCTCTGGTTGTGCGATGTGGACTCTTCAGTGTCTCTGCAACATCATGGCTCCAGGGTGGGAGGTGGGAAACCCCGTANCCCGAAGTTTTCCCTTAATCGCAATCGACCTCTGGTTGTGCGATGTGGACTCTTCAGTGTCTCTGCAACATCATGGCTCCAGGGTGGGAGGTGGGAAACCCCGTAGATGGGCAAATGCCGAGTTTTTGATCCCGCCCGCCCAATCCCTTAATTTTGTTTTTCTCTTGTCGGGGTGTGGAGGGCCCGATGTGTTTGAGCAGTGAGCTCACAGACCATCGGTGCTTCTTCTTACAGCTCAGACTTCTTGCGAGTCCCACTGCAAAATGAAGGCGTCTGGTGTCCGAGTGCNTGGTGTCCGAGTGCATTTCCTTTTTATATATTTGATTGTCAGATATACTCTCTACTTTTATATTATATTTCAGAATGCCCTTATAGTTTTAGGGCGTCAGGAATCGAATGAAAAATAAGGGCCTCAGGAAACTCTTGAAGTACTTAGCTCCGTTGTTCGGGTCCTTCAGACGCTTTCGATCGAGAAGTCGCTTGTGGATAGCTGCTTCTCCTTCTAGACGGTTTCGCAAAGCTGGTCCTCTCTTGTCATTGTCCAACTCTGTGAAATCGCACCAATCATCGATTGCATCCTCATAGGCGAACCAACTTCCTCTTCCATCATACGATGGCGGTACTTTGGTGGTCGCCTGCTGGAATGCTGAGAGACGGTGTAATTCTTGGAGATGACGATGATTCGTCGCGTATGATTCACTTCCTTGTTGGAGGTAGTCATCTTCTCCGTCGCCATGCTCGAAAGACACAGCAGAGTGGCTAGCCATTGCGTCTGTCCTTGGATCGAGCCCCGGGAGCCAGTTCTTCCGGTTCTCTTCACCAGTGCGAAGTACACAGCTGTAGTTCGTACTCTGCTAGAACCTTGAGCAACAGGCATGGATACATGCAAGTGATACGTGAGACAGACAGACACCTGGATGTAACATCAGTGTTTCACCCTCCCCCCCTCCCACGCCTCTCTCCCGCATGCAGGCTCTGACTTGCCTCGGCTCGCCACCTATGACACGATCCCTGAAGAAAAGAAGAGCATGCAGAAGCTCATCTTTTATTTCAGTGTTCTTCTTGCGCGAACAAGCTCGGGACAAGACGGAGAAGACCTGCCTGGCACGCCTTCCGAAGATTTGGTTGTCTGCAAAAAGCAAGCGTCCACGAAGCACGGTCAGCTCATGGCCAGTCGCAGAGCCTTTCAAGATGATCGAATCCAGAAGGCTGCACAAGTCTCTTTTGCGATGTTCTGTATTGTCGACAGTGACAAGGCCGGCCTTGACATCGGCAAAAGAGATGCACACACCAAGAACCCTAGCTAAGCAATTAAACTCCGAATCTTTTTCAGAGGACGTGGCCCAGCCAAGCAATTCGAAGAAACCCTTCTGGATCATGTGCACATGCTCGGCTTCAGCTGAGGCTGCCACTAAGAAGAAGTCGTCGAAGTAACAGCTCCAATGGAGCTGTAACAAGGTGACACCCAGCCAGAACAATGCAAAGGAGCATCTGCAGAATCCATTCACCGCAGCCCGAGCTCCGAAAGGAAGAACACGAGTGCGATAGATGGATGGCTGGTTGTGCTCTGGATCGTGCACGCACAAGAAGCAATCGTTCAGGGACCCAGCAGAAACCGGCAACTGTTTGTAGGCCTTTCTAAGATCTATTGTGCAAGCCACCAGGTCCTCCGGCTCAGCATCATCAGGCCTCGAAGAGATGCGTCGACAAATCCCGGCCACAATGGTGTCGACACCGTGTGGAGATATTGTCTCCGAGCTGGCGTTCGCGAGGTTCACTTGGCTCTCTGTGTAGTCGTCGATCGGACGGGTTTTGTCAATGGTGGAGCCATCCGCTTGCGTGCTAGTTTGACGCACGCCAAACCTACGCGTGAGCACAGCACCCTCTGGCAAAGGAAAGACATGCGGGCCATCCAACCATCCTCTGGATTTCTCCTCGCGGGTCAGCTCAAAGACCTCCTTGGAAACTTGTTTATCCTTAGAGGCTTTGCACGCAAAGAGAATGGCTTTGTTGATGGCCGAGGAATTTTCCCGGACCTCCTTTGGCGTCAGAGTTGCAAAAATGTTCTTTTGGGCATCGCACCTGAGTCCGGCAGTGGACCCATGATGTCAAAGCCCTTCTTCACCTGTTCAGGCAAGCCACTATCGACGTGGCCACTAGCATCAAGCATCTCTTTGAACAAGCGCAGGTCTTTGCCCTTCAGGATTTCCGCACAGTGACCCACCGGTGGATCCGGATCAGGCAGCTCAGCCAGCTCTTTCGCTCTAGACACCCATTTTCTCAGTGTGGCAGTTCTTTCTTGGCCCAAGCTCTCATCGCTATCAGAGGCACACCTGCTAACACACTTCTCAAGGACCTCCGGAATGCCACTGTAAAGGTGTCGCGGGTGCTCAGCAGAACAGGCTTGCCGGACAAAGTCATCACAGGAATTCGGAATCGAAAAGGACATCTCCCGAACCGAAGGAAGGTCAGCCCCACCCCCGAACAGGACCGACCGAAGGCACTTGCTTCCAGCGGGTAATCCGGGCATCGGGGGAACTACTGTGAGCTCAGGGGACAAGGTTGTAAAGGCCTTAAGGACACCCGTAGGCGGCATGAAAGCTCCTGGGCCCCTCAAAATGACAGTGTTGGCAATGGGCGGCACAATGGGCGGGATGCGTTTACCTTTCGGCTGTTTGGCAGAAGCCACCTGCGCCGCACCGTACAGGGAGACATCACCTTGGTTGGATGCCACACAACCCATCACCCGGAGACGATCAAGCAAGGCCTTGGAGTAACTGTTGCACAGCTCCGTCGGACAGTCAGGCAGAACCCCAGCACTCCATGGAGCATGTCCATGGGATTCATCACAGGTCACTCCAATCCGCCGGAGCTACGGGTAATTGTGGAAGAACGTGGAGTGTTTCGCGTATGGGTCACCAAACATGCACTGATGTAGCGAGGTCTTCAGAAGACCCCAGGCAAGACAGGTTTTGCCCAAAGATCCGTGCCAGGCACTGAAACAAGGATACCCTGTTGGTGGCACCACTTCAGGATTCGGGCTGTTAAGTCGCACAGCTGAGGGTCACTGGCAGGAGGCGAAAGGTGCACCCCGCAAACATTGTCCCTGCGAAGAACATCCCAAAGAAGTTCATGTTGCTCTTCGTTTTTGAGGTCTAACGGGAGAACGGGACAACGCGGGGCACCAGTAACACGCGAGGAAACGCCAATGCAATGACCAATGCCAAAACGCTTTGCAGCCGAGGCAAGATGGCCGGCCCCACAAAAGATCTCCACAAACAGCAACGACGCAAGGCTTTTGCCCGCGAGCCTCGACGCAGCACCAGAGGGTAAGCACTTGTCGCTGTCAGGCACCTGTGCGAGGGGTGGAGTATCCGTGGAGCAACGAGCATCAAGACATGGCGCAAAGCCTAGATCACGAAGGGTGGAAAGATCGCACACAGGCAGCAGGCTGGCATTGCGCACTGAAAATGCAACTAAGACTAAGCGGTCACCCCTCCAGGCGGCAGTCTGATGTCGAAGACGGTAGGCATCAAAAATGGCATGTGTCCCAGCAACATCTAGCGCAGTGGCAGGCACATTGCCATCAGCAGTCTGGATGACATGTGAGCCTGCAGGATCTTCAAGCAGAACTTGCCCCTCTCTGAAGTCGCTTATGCCCACTACAAGGTTCGGCAAGGGAGCGTTATGTGAGTCCATATGGGGACTTGTCTTCACGTTGAAGAACAGGTTGACGGTGGTAAAATGAAAATCGGGAGAAATGTCTCTGACAAAATTAGCTAAGACCGAACAAGCCAAAGCAAAACACTTCGTGTTGGCCCGGGGCCCCAGCAGCGGCCCTTGGCAGTACATGCCACATGCAAAGGACTGTCCAATGCCTTCACCACGAGGGGGCTTATCCTTCGGGAGGAGGGCAAACAAATGCTGAATCTCACTACGGGCTGGCGCTCGGCTTAGCTTCAGAATCTGCCCAGCATACACTTCAGCCGGGTGTGATGACACTGTTGGCGGCGACGCAGCCGGCTCAAGGGGCAAAACAGAGTCCATAATCCTGCAGCTGTGGTTGCGCGCACAAGAATCGGAACTAATTAGGGCATCCTGCGGGAAAGAATGCAGGGCACCGGCAGGGAAAGGATTAGGGTCAGGGGCAGCATCCAGCGAAACCTCCAAGGCTTCACCAGTCTGACAGACCTTCACACGCTTGGCACCGGAGGATTGCTGAGGCGGACCCAGAACAGGTTGGCCTGAAGAATACGCCCCAGATGGCAACAATTGTCACTCTTTGCATTCTTGCAGGGAGTGATTCTTACCACAGCGCATACAAGCATGAATACCACGGCGGCAAGACTTCCCCGCCTTGGCGAACTTACACCCTTTCTTGCAGTTGAATGGCCAGCAAAACTTCTCACCGGCCTCAGTCGCCATGCGCAAGCCAGTGAGGTTCTTGAGCTCCTCCGGGAGTTCAGCTTTCTGAGCTTTGTTGCCTGAGTCTTGCTTGTTAGGAGCATTCGGTTTACGCTTCTTGTCAGGATCGCCATGCGGGCCTTTGGGCGGCTTATCGGGCTTCTCGGGCTTGGCCTCGGAGGTCTTGAGAGGCAACAGATGAAAGAGCACATGAGGGTCACTCGTCAAGTGACCAAGTGCATCATCCAATGGCAAGTTGAACTGCGGGTCTTGACCTGCTCAGACATACGCACCCACGCCGCACGGTCAGTGCGCAGCACCTGCTCAATAGTGGGCCGAGACCAACCAGGCGGTGCCTGTTGTTGCATCCGGTCAAGGAGGAAAGAATGCCACGCGTGCATTGCTTCATAGGAGCATGCCCCCATCAAGTCACAAGCCAAAGCTCTTCTCTGCAAAGCCTGAGAAAGAGCAAGCGGATCCTGGGTGGCACACCTGCATTTGTCAGCCTTGTCGCGAACAGAAATACGGTTATGATCCAAGATGAGTTCCTTCCCCGGACGCTCACGAGCAACCTCAGCAGCCCTTGCGTCAAAGCGATGAGGCTCCAAGTACATGGGGCTGTCCTTTTCAAGCATGGCACCGACATAGTCATACGAAGCATATGAGCATTCAAGCTGTCCGATCAACGTTAGGCCTTTCATCTTCGTCTTCTGATTGAGGATGCGAGTGTTCCGCTCAGCAGGAGCAAGCTCGACCCGTCGTTCACTGCCCTCAACTGAGGCCTTGACGTGAGCCAGGCAAAGGGTCTGGCACTCAAACATCAGATGTCGTATTGCAGCCACAACTCCTACCCCAACCGACTCAGGCGCAAGAGGCCTTAGCAACGTTCGAAGCTGATCCTCAGAAGGCTGAGCTCCAGGCGCACACGTCGAGAAAGCCAATAGCGAGATCGTCTTGATCCCCGCAGCCTTCAGCCTCTCAAGCTCCTCGTTGGGCAAGCCGCATTCCCTCGCCCGTTCCTCGAAGGCAGCCTCGCTCTTAAGCAAAGTGGCCACTGCCGCAGTTGCATGCACTTACAATGAAAGTGGGCCGTAGTTTCATCATGTTCAGCTGACACGACTGTCATTGAAGAACTCCAATGTTACGTTCAGACACCTCATGACATTCAAGCATAGCTCCAGCGGGAGGGCACATGCAAGCTGAGCAATCCTCCGTATTCTACCTCTCTCCAAACGCTGGTGCATATCACGCAGGGCCCGACAAGTGACTTGCCCAATGCAGCGATTTTGCACACTCTGGCAGTTGAGAGGGGTCTCGTCCAGCCCAAAAAGCGGGCTGCAAGATGTTTGCGACAAGTGCACGGTCACACCTCACCAGAGCACTCGAGCTGCCTGCGCCACGTGGCACCGGTCACGCCCAAAATGCACACGAGGCTGCCACACTCGCCAGATTTAAGAAAGAGATGACTCCTGCCGTGCTTGGGATAACATCTCAAAGCGACAAGGAGCCACAAACTGAGGACCAAGGGCGATGACCAGGTCACAGCTTTTCTTATGCATCACCAAGTTGCCTGCGCCAAGAAAGCGCTGGTCACGCCGGGACACATGTGAGGCTGCCACGGTCAATCGCCAGGAGGGGCCTCCACCCTTGCTCTTTTCGAGACCAGCTCAAGAGCATGATTGAGGGCCCCCAGGTCGCGAAGGGACTTCCCTTTGTGGCACTGTTTGCATTCAAGAGAGACGAGGCTCACACTTCCACAAACCGGTTTAAAAATCGCCTGATTCCACTCTCGGCCACATACAAAGCGACCAGAGGAGGCTCCGGCCGGAAGCAGATGAACCGTCCTGGTGGTTTTGTGCCTGTACAAGAGGCACTCGTTTAGTCTACGATGCTCAAGCTCACCAGCCCTCTCTCCAGAAGCCTGTACCCTCTCATCGACGGACTCAGACGAAGAAGAATCGCTGCTAGAGGAACTCTCGCTCCCCCCGGGCTCGCAGCCATCGGCACCCGCAGCTGTCTCGAGGCCCAGCTCGACATCGCCTCCAGGCTCGAGATCGCCTGTTGCGGCCTCAGCCTACCACTCCTGTTCTCCAAGCCAGACTTCATCCTCATCGCCTGCACTCCCCTGTTCGGGCTGCCTCAAGAAATCTGGCACAGGAAGAGGCGTGAAGGAATCATCAAGCTGCGGCGGCGGCGATGGCGGGAATGCGAAGGCAGGCTGAAGGTCAGGATCACTCGCGATTTGTGAGGGGCACTCGACCTCTTCAGCCCTGAACTCTGCTCCCTCCCACTGACCAGATGGTCCAGCCGTAACCCCAGCAACAAAACGGCCTGATCTCGTTGAGTCTGGGAGGAATACGCCTTTACGCACATCACTGAGCAGAGCCTCGAACCTTCTTACCGGAGCCGCTTGCGTGTCCCTGGCATATGTCAGGGCACTGCTGCGCCCAACCAGAACATGGTGTCCAAGAAGAGTCTGCGTATCAAAGTCCGTGCCAGCCTTGCCCATCCAGGATAAGGGCGTAGCTTTTGCAGAATGTCCAGAAATCTTATCTCCGCTGTAACCTGGTAGCGTCGACAGTGAGTCCTGCACCCAACTGGCGAACCGATCAGTATCTGCAGGCATGTTCGAAAAACCTCCATGAGCATCCGGGAGGTAGAGCGAGGGTTCACCTGATTTGATGCCTGACAAATCACGCCCTAACTCTTTGGCAACAGCCACAAAATCCTTGCCCCAGCATCTGGGTCCAATGCCCTTCGCAGGCACCACAATGTGCACGCGCATGCCCTTGCTATTGCTAGCGCTGCGGCACTTGTGCGACAAGGAAAGGGCCTCAAGGTATCCACACTCGCTCGCATTCTCCTCAAGAAGATCAGTGATGAAGCAATCTAGGACCCTGAGGTCTCCCAGCCTGGCGCGGCCATACAGAGCAAAGAGGAAGGCCCCAGCACAATACCGATCAATGAGTGGGCGGGCATTGTCTGCAAGCGCGGCCTCCAAATCGAGCACCTCCCTGACAAGCAAAGCCCTGGCTTGCTTTTTCTCGGGCCTCTCCAAGCGGGCCTTCCGAAGAATCCCTTGTACAACGGGGTTGCTGCAAGCATCTGAGTCCACGTCAACGCCAAGCACATGATGCAAAAATGCGAAGCACTCAACAGCCCCAGTAAGAACAGAGTGTTTGCCGCTCGATTCAAGCAAGTACTCTTCTGTAATCTGCCCATCAATGGGAAAAGCTCGCACTGATTCTGAATCTGCCCACGACACCAGCCTGGCAGACTGACCATACCTCTTCTGCAGAGTGCGGGGAGCCTTGCCACCCAGTGCCAGCCGGACTTTGGCGTGACGGACCTCCAGGGATGAACCTCGGAAGCTGCGCCCCAGGACTGATGCCTCATAAGAATGAGCAAGGATGAGCTCAAACCTTTGCACATGAAGCTCAAAAATGTCATCGTCGCAAAGCCTAACCTTCCTGGCCAACAAAGGAACCGCATGTTTCAAGAAGACTACGTCAGCCCGCGAGCTGCTGAGGCGCACGATGCTTGACCTGGCCACTTCCTCCCCGGATGGGAGCTCTGCTGCCTCTTGCATAGTGAGCCTAACATCGGAGGGCCTATCTTCAAGAGGGACCAGCCCTGTCGCCGCGTCGTCAAAAATCTGCGAGAAAACTCCTTGTTCCCAAGGCAAAACCGGGGTCGTCACCGCTGAGTTCGTCAGGCCAGCGTCAAGGACTGCTGCGGCCAGTGCGCTGTTTGACATGATGCCGCACAAAATCGCAAAATCTGAAGAACAAGAATAATCCCAAGCAGCAGGAGGCTCTGGTGATGCAGCTGAAGCCTCGCACCGAAACTCCGTAAGAGAGTAGCCTGCTCTTCGAGACCTTCCTCAAGGCCGTTCTCAGCAGCCTCAAGTCTACCGTTGAAGTTTAGGATGGTGCGGCTGACTTCACCCCTCACTTCTTCAAAATCGCCCTCTGCACGCAAAAGCCTATTGTTATAATTCAAAATCAGCGAATGCAGGCTAGCAAGCCGGATGAAAGTTGAATCCAAACGCCCACGGGCTTCGTGCAGCCAGAGCCTGTATACCGCGGGCAGTCTTTGCACCCTGTCAATCAAGCACAGAACTGCAAGAACAATGTCCTGCATGCACAGACTACCACGCCCCCCGCTATCAAAAACTGGGCATTTGCCCATCTACGGGGTTTCCCACCTCCCACCCTGGAGCCATGATGTTGCAGAGACACTGAAGAGTCCACATCGCACAACCAGAGGTCGATTGCGATTAAGGGAAAACTTCGGGNTACGGGGTTTCCCACCTCCCACCCTGGAGCCATGATGTTGCAGAGACACTGAAGAGTCCACATCGCACAACCAGAGGTCGATTGCGATTAAGGGAAAACTTCGGGCTCTTTGAAATGTAAAGCATTTCAAAAACGGAATCGTGAAAATAAAACTCTATCACCTTCGGTGAGTTCCGTCCTCTTCGTGAAGGGCGCGGCCAATGCGTTCCTCTACCGCTTTCAGCAGTTCATGAACTTGCATCGCGGCAACGGAGACATGCTTCGTTGAATGCAAGAAGCTTGGAATGATACTTACCTCCCGATTGTAGATGTGAACAACGCAGAGGTCAGAGCTTTCATCACAGGACTTCCGGCAGAAGAACAAGCAACCATCACTCCCGAAGAGGCGATGGAACGAGCCAACGATCGGCTCAGAGAACAGCATGCAAGNGAGCTTTCATCACAGGACTTCCGGCAGAAGAACAAGCAACCATCACTCCCGAAGAGGCGATGGAACGAGCCAACGATCGGCTCAGAGAACAGCATGCAAGGACGATTCCGATCACTGCCCATCTCGCTGCGCTCATCTTCGTCTCACTGTCCGACCTCACACAGGATCAGCGACAGGTGTTGACATCCTTGATGGCACATCGGAACCGCGTGCTCGCAGACTACCGCCTCAACGAGCTTCGGGAAGTTTATCTCGAGATCTTTTGCACAACCAAGACTTNTGATGGCACATCGGAACCGCGTGCTCGCAGACTACCGCCTCAACGAGCTTCGGGAAGTTTATCTCGAGATCTTTTGCACAACCAAGACTTCCGTCGATAATCCTCTCCTCGCTCCCTCCAGTCATGGTGGCAGGAAGACCTTCCTAGTGATCGATGAGGGCTACCTGGACAACCATGAAGGATATTGGGTCGAGGACGAGGAAGATGGCGCAGAAGGTTTCCTTGAAGCAGATGAAGATNAGGAAGACCTTCCTAGTGATCGATGAGGGCTACCTGGACAACCATGAAGGATATTGGGTCGAGGACGAGGAAGATGGCGCAGAAGGTTTCCTTGAAGCAGATGAAGATGCCTTCTGCGTTTACGACGATGAGAACTACGCATGGTTCCAGAGGCGCTTCCAAGGAAGGAAGATGAAAAGAGGATTCAAGGGCCGCCGAAAAGGAAAAGGAAAAGGTGGCAAAGGACGGGAGAAAGGCGCTTCTTCAAGTGGAAGAAAGGCAGGTCTAACCTTGCCGACGATCAGACAGATGCTTGGCAAGCTGAAGGACAATGGCAGGACGGTCAATGGAATGATCAACAATGGCATGACTGGTCCTGGTATGAGTCCGAAGAAGCTTGGGCAGCCAAAGGAAAAGGAAAGAAAGGAAAGAAGGGCAAAGGAAAAGGCAAGTGTGGGAAAGACGGAGGAAAGGACGGAAAGTCCGGTTCCAAGGCGGGTCTGCCCAGCTTGCCGATTCAGCCCAAGGCGGTACCACTACTGCCACAACGTTCTTCGTTGACCACTTTGATCCCGTTAACTTTTCTTTCATGGCCACCGAAGAAGAGAAGACATCCTTCATCGCTCAGCCCCCTACTCCGACCTCAATGGTTTTGGATCTGGGATGCACCAGAACGATGGCTTCTCGAGTGGGTGCGCAGGACCTGATGAAGTTCTGCGATCACAATCCCGACTGTGGCATCTGGTACCACATTGCTGAGACCACGTCTCAGTTCACCTTCGCGACCTCCGAGTCGACTAAGTGCAACCAGAAGCTGGTTGTGTGCATGTACGACAAGGAGTACGTGGTCCAGTCCACAGAGTTTGACATCGTCGAGCAAGGGCATGTTCCGATTCTCATGTCTTTGCCACAGATGCGNGCTGGTTGTGTGCATGTACGACAAGGAGTACGTGGTCCAGTCCACAGAGTTTGACATCGTCGAGCAAGGGCATGTTCCGATTCTCATGTCTTTGCCACAGATGCGCAATCTCAGGTTCCGGTTTGAACTCCATCCGGACAAGGCACTGCTCAGTAGTCCTGTACTGGGTATTTGGGATGTGAAGCTCAAGGTTGCACCTCGCTCACACCTGGTACTTGACCTTCTCGATCTTAGCCGTTTTCTGTGGAACGTTCGTTTCGACAAGCACAAGAAGTCAAGCTTCCTCACCTACTTCACCCATTACGAGTATGGGTTTCATCAGAAGACTTCGGGAAGCTCTTCACAGGAAGAGGCACCCGAAGAGTTCGCCTTTGCGACTGATGATGAGTGGGTGATCGACGAAGCCAACATGGAGTTGATTCGCGTCCACAAGCAGATGAGGAAGGCACTGTACCAGCCCAAGGATGGACTCATGCCAATCCCAGTAGAGTTCCTGGACACCAAGCGCAAGACGATCATGGAATTCCCCAATGGCAAGAGTTTGGTGAAGGAAGATGATTGGAGTTCCGGTGAGCTTCCTACGACCAAGACTACTGAGTCTTGGAAAGGTAGGACGATTTTTAGGATACTTGCTGGCGGTATCGAGAGTAGGACTTCAGTACCTGCCAAGTCGAAGGATCCTGCCAGAGGCAAGAAAGGATCCCCAGACGATATCATTAGTAAAAGTAAGCCTGAAGACAGCTCAAAGGAAACAGGAGCTGCCGGAAGCTTTCCACCAGGAAAGGCACCGGTCAAACGGAGAGTACGCACCAAGGGAAGCGTTCCACCGAGAACGGGGCCCAAGGTTGCTGCTCCTCCAGTCGCTCCTGAGGATGATCCGGATCTTCAAGGCATCGATTCTTCTCTTCCGGGAGATGCGGAAGAGTTTCCGAGAGGAGCCCCAGAGGTCTCTTCGCTAGAACCTAGGGGGATCGCGCTTCCATTGCCTGGCCAAGAGGTTTCAAGGGCCTCTCCGCAGCACCAACGCATGTTAGAAAAGCTGAACAACGATGTTGAGTTGTACAAGTTGCATGTGAAGCATTACCACAT
Source organism: Symbiodinium sp. clade A Y106 (assembly GCA_003297005.1). Taxonomy (NCBI): domain Eukaryota; class Dinophyceae; order Suessiales; family Symbiodiniaceae; genus Symbiodinium; species Symbiodinium sp. clade A. The sequence continues at coordinate 26,413 of BGNK01005990.1, forward strand.
GAGTCCAGCTCAATTTCGTCGAAGGAACAGCATGCTTGGGCTGCCAGGAGAGATCTACGACAAGTACGACCGCATTGTGAAGGGCTGTCGTGTTTGTAGCACCTCCGTGGCCAATATGTATGGAGCGTTGAAAGCTTCCCTGAGCGTGGAATCATACAAGGCATAGCCCTCTGCAGACACAATTCTGTATTTCTTTCTCAACTCGATGTCCTGGGAGTGTCGAGTTATATACGAGAAGAAATTAGGGCCGTAGGCTTCCGTGATGACTGTGCACAAGAAGGAAAAGTCATCGCGAATATAGCCCAGCTCCAGGTACACATCCCTTTCCATGAGNGTCGAGTTATATACGAGAAGAAATTAGGGCCGTAGGCTTCCGTGATGACTGTGCACAAGAAGGAAAAGTCATCGCGAATATAGCCCAGCTCCAGGTACACATCCCTTTCCATGAGGAAAACATTGTGTGCCTTAAGCTTTTCGGCATAGTCTGCTTCATCCGCCTTTGGCTTGCGTGCACGAGGGTCGACGGAAGCAAATCTCTGGAGCGAGTGGCCTGAACTCCATCTTCTCCGCCGTGGTGAGTTCCTCGATCATCGCGAGGCCGCCAGGAAACCTTTGCGGATACTTCTCCCAGGGCGAGCGGTAGCCGTCGGAATAGACCTTGCCGAAGACCAATTTGAGGTGGTTTATTAACGGCCACTCAAAGGGGTCGACAAACGCCTTGAGGAAGAAGTGAAGGCCAAAGCCCGAGAGAGGATGTTGAAGCCAACTGGCCCAGGTGTGTTGTCCCCCGAGAGCATCCTTAAGACCCTTAAGACTGGCCGGACAAAGATTAAACGGCGTGGTCCGAACGAGCGGATCGCCGTACGTAGTCTCCATGCAATTCCCCGACGCATCGAGGCGTCGAAGAAGACCAGACTTCAAGAGATGCCAGGGGTTTGTCCTGGCCCGCTGAAGGATCTCAGTGAGCTCCTCGTGCTGTCGGACCTTCGACACTTCGAAGCATCCAGTTTGCCATGTGAAGAGCTTGCCCTCGCTCCCTGCTGCTTCTGCTCGTACTTAAGACCTCCGGGGTCCTTCTCATGAGGAGGCCGGTAGTGGTGTGTCAGGTACATGGGAGCAATGTTCTTGTANCCGGGGTCCTTCTCATGAGGAGGCCGGTAGTGGTGTGTCAGGTACATGGGAGCAATGTTCTTGTATGCCAATACCACACCGTTGGAGGTGAGGTAGAGCTCGTGTCCATGCTGCAAATAGGAGACATAGTCGAGCCGGGCATAGAACATGTAGTTCCCGTACTTGATCACAGTACCTGGCCCGGGAGAGATAGAGCCGCCGGCGTAGACGAAGTGAATCGCCAAGCGACTGCTCTGACCACTGTGACGAACAGCTTCGAGCAAAAGTCCAATTTCCCGAATGGAGTTGTAGTTGCTGTTGTGGGAAGCGTGGAAAATAAAGCCCAACTGCTCACATCTCTCAATGGTCAGTTTCTCTCCCAGGGCTTCCTCGGAGACACCTGCTAAAACGAGCCTTGTTGTTGGCCGCGAAAAAAGCAAAGAACTTCCTCGGTTCCCAGTCGAAGCATCGTAGCCTCGTGTGAGTGTGGAGGTCCTCGATTGAAGCTTCCATGTAGCGTCCCAGCTTGACCTTGTAGTCATGCCGAAGAGCTGCTGAAAGCTGTTTGGAGAACTTGACGGACCAGCTAGTGAAGTTGTGGTTCATGCTGCTGATCTCGTCGATCTCCCGTGACAAGTCCCGGAGGTGTTCCTGCGTGAAGCATCCAAAGAAGCAGCGGAGGAACTCGTACTTCCACAGCAACCGAGGCTGCAGAATGTGGTTCCCTTGTTCTTCTCCTCGTAGAGGTGAACATGCTGCAGGAATGCAAGCTGGCCTTCCAGGAGGCCAGTTACGGCCTTCTCCCCATGTGGGAAGTACGCCGAAACGTCCTGTTGGCCAGGATGCCTCGGAACGTTCTCGGGTTTGAGCTTCAAAGAAGCAATTGGAGCATTTCGTGGGAAGACCGCCGGAGGGTATGCAACCTGACCGTCATCTCCAACTGTTCGGAGTACACGGCAGGTCACCCAGGATGCAGTCTTCTTGTAGGTGTCGTACTCCGGTTCACCAGTAGCCAGGGAGACACGAATGTGGCAACCCATGTTCGGTGTCCAGATGACCTGCAAAGGAGCAGAGTCTGACGACGAAGAGTGTCCTNCTTGTAGGTGTCGTACTCCGGTTCACCAGTAGCCAGGGAGACACGAATGTGGCAACCCATGTTCGGTGTCCAGATGACCTGCAAAGGAGCAGAGTCTGACGACGAAGAGTGTCCTGCCGGCAGCCATGCTGGTAACAGAAGTGGAAATTGTGGGCTACTTTCTCACTTGAGTTTGAACCAGCTGATTGATTTGAGCAAAGCAGGCACAAATTTAAAAAGAGACCAACAACTCTTCAAAAACATGCACATGAACTGACTGACATCTCTCACCTGCTGCAGCACACAACTCACAACCGCTCCTGCATGAACATGACATGTTGCACTGAACCTAAAANTCACCTGCTGCAGCACACAACTCACAACCGCTCCTGCATGAACATGACATGTTGCACTGAACCTAAAACCGCATACTCCTTTCGGAGCCAGGCGTTCAGAAAGGCTTTGTGCTCAATCATGGAACGAAAAGGAGGATGTGAATCGATTTCCTTCAACCACCCAGTTTGAACAGAGTTCAGGAGGTTTCTTGGATTAGCACTGCGTTTGGTAAGACAGTCAGACAAACAGTGTTCTGTTCGAACATGAGAAAGATCAGCAATAGCTCCTGAGCAAGCTTCTTTCCTCAGCATTTGGATCATGTGAATGGTTTCCTGCTGCTCGGGTGAGTGAGTACTAGAAGCAGTAGAGACGAGATTGTTAGCATCAGTACGCATGTGAATCTCGGCATCTAAACCGCTGATATCCTTCCACAAACCACGAAGCATTTGGCAAGTACCAAAACACTTCATCAGTGCATACAATTCAGCGACTGTGGTGCTAAGGGTCGTTCTCTTAATCTTGGTTGATTCGAAGAAGACAAGTGAGCCTCTGGTGTCTCTCCGATTCTTGACCCTTTGATCAGCAATAAAAATGGTCATCGCTCTCTGGGATGACTTGTCGCTGTTGTTGCGAAAGGCTGCGTCAGGGATTCCAAGAATCCTTGGAGAACCCTTCACCGGGCACACTCGCAGCTCAACCTCTTCACTGCGTATCTGTCGACACAACTTGTGCAGCTCCTTACAGTGACCGACGGTTGGTGCTGCGGATGCAGAGGCCAAGCGAGAGAACTGATAACATGCTTGAAATCGAGTTCTCGACTGAAGCCAATTGATGCTACCAAGCAGGGAACAATAGGAAGTATGCAGAGCCTTGTCACACACATCGGCATCCTTAAGATGCTTAGGTATGACAATCTCCTCCAACTCGGAAACACACAACTTTTGATCAATCGAAATATACTTCAAGAACCCAACGAACACGCTGTCCGGTGAACGTAAGGTCGTTCTTGTCCTCATGGCCGACAGTGAAGTGTTCCCTGGTCTTCTTAAGGAACCAGTTAAGGAACTCAGGTGCTCCGCTGATGATGAGATCATCAACATGAAGACTCATCACTCCAACTGTCTTACGGCCCTTACTCGGACTTTCATGCACTGGATCAACGAAGTGTTCGAGAAGTTGATCGACCAGCTCGGGAGAGAGCTCCGATAAGCTCTCGACCTTGTACGAAGCCTTCTCCGGCAAGAACAAAGACACCAGCACTTCAGCTTCTTCTTCCAAGAAGCATGTTTTGCTGTCTTTGTCGAGCCTCAGATCATGGGCTCTCTCGATGATCCACCAGGTACCCTGACGGAGAATCATCGAAACACGGTAAGGNTCGAGCCTCAGATCATGGGCTCTCTCGATGATCCACCAGGTACCCTGACGGAGAATCATCGAAACACGGTAAGGGTAGTCCTTCACCTGATAAACAGGTGCAGGAGTACGGAGAGCCTTCGCCCTGTGAGAAACGAGAGCATGTCCGTTCTCATAAGGGAACCAACCTCTCTTCTTACACGCGATACTGCCCAAGAATCCAAGAAGTTTCGAATCGGTCACAGGCCTCCAAGCATAGTCAACCATCTTCTTTGTAGAATCGGTGTTGAAACATTGGGCGATATCTGGACATGAAAGATAAGATCNCCAAGCATAGTCAACCATCTTCTTTGTAGAATCGGTGTTGAAACATTGGGCGATATCTGGACATGAAAGATAAGATCTCTCCTCCGCACGGTCGGAGGAAGAACGATTTCCTTCATCATATGCGTAGCATGAAACGGCATGAAGGGCAAGCTCCTTCAGGTAAGTAGGTTCGACTTCCTGAGGAGTGCTGCCTTGTTCGGGTTCCTTCTCCTGTGAGAAGCTTCCCGGTGCAAGGTAGCTCTTGTCCCTTAAAGGTCAGCTCGAGTAGGTTCCATACCAACAGAACGGAGAAACTTATCAAGTCGGTTCCACCACCTTCGAGGTGCATCGTTCAAGCCATAGACCGGTCGAAGACACACTCCAACCATCCAAGTCGGAAGGCCGATGTCTGGTGGCAACTGAACAACAACACTTCGAGATGACAGATTGTAGTGTTCCCCCTGAAGGAAAGCAGTCTTGAGATCAAGATGAAACAGGTCCCAATAGTGACTAGCCGTGATTAGCCGCGCACGGCGCAACCAAACGGAAACCATACCGAGTCGCCGTAGGACTGTCCCTTTGTTGATCCCAGGCAAACTTGTCCTGAAATCCACGACAGACCCAACGGGCCTTGAACTGCGAAAAGTAACCGTTTTTGTCAACCTTCACAGTTAAGACCCAACGCCCGGTCAGAAAATTGACATCACGACCAAGCTTGCGACGGTCCGTGAGCCGGATAGCATCATTGTCCAAGTAACNCAACGCCCGGTCAGAAAATTGACATCACGACCAAGCTTGCGACGGTCCGTGAGCCGGATAGCATCATTGTCCAAGTAACTCTTGAACTCTTCCAGCTTGGCAGCACGAATTTCCTTCGCATACTTGCGCTGCATTTCCGGCGTCAAGGTACCAGCCTTGATATTATCCTGTTTGGTCAACCATGACGCAAAGCCATCACCCTCCAGAGGAACAAACGACGGTATGTCAAAATCCGCTGGCAAGCGAATAAGAACGTCATCGTCTCCGTTGGCTAAGGCAAGCAAACTGCTGTCACGGTAGTCGACAGTGGCATCCGAATCCGAATCCTCACCAGTTTCTGGCACAGGAGGTTCCGGGGTGGGTTCCGGGAGTGGGGTTTGCTGGATGGGGAATTCTCCCTCAGTCACCGCCGGATCAGACGACGAAGAAGCCGGTTCAGAATGAACAGGAAAGTCACTCGAAGAACCAGGATCTTTCTTTCCAGCCGACTGACCAGGCAACAACACAACCGGAGGACCCACATGTTCCAAGACCCTAGCGGCCACAGGTCTCTGTCGATAGCGGTCCAGGTAAGGTCTAGCGTGAACTGGCCTTTGCCCTGTGGCTTAGCATTCGCCCGGGCCTGTAGCGGCGGGCGAGTC
>BGNK01005991.1:11662-25007 GCA_003297005.1 Symbiodinium sp. clade A Y106
CTTAGGCGAGCAATTGCACAACATACAGACGTAGACTACCTGGCAGCTGTGGGCAGAACGATGAGTTAGCAAGATGTCCAAGATGTACACATTGCAAGGGTGCTCTCAAGTAGCCCTCAAGTAGCATGGTGTAAGGCGCTAGTTCTGCTCCCAAAGCCAATGGCAGGAAACACATCTAGCAACTCTGATGGCGTCCCTTCGCAAGAGGGGTTTAAAACATGTTGATTGCAGAGCTGGTCCCCCTGGCCGCAGACGGGTACTGCGACGTCGACAAGCCAGGCGGCAGGGGTTGTTGTGGGTTGTAAGAGGACATATGTAGAGCGGCAATTTGTTGCTTGTGGCGCTGGATGTCAGGAGGGAGCAATCTGATCCCAATGCTTTACTTCTGCATATATCCCGCACAGTTGTTTGAGGGGCAGGGTACTTACAACCTTAGTCAGCTATATCTGTACTTCTAACCTCTCCGGCAGAGGGCGGGTCACGACCCGCCAGTAGCAAGAAACATCGGAGGTGTGGTTAGTCGTCCTCCTCCTCGTCCTTGTCGTCCTCGTCGTCCTCGTCCTCGTCCTTGTCCCCGTCGTCCTCGTCCTCGTCCTCATCACCATCATTTGGTTTAGGGTTCAGGGTTCACTGCGTTGATCTACCTGGAGACAAGAGAGTGTCCGAAGCTGACAGAGACTTTGCCCGGGCTTTCAGAATCCACAGTTCAGGGCCCAGTCCCTAGCCTCATCAAAAGTAGAGAGTTCAAGATCCCGAAAATGGCCATGGATAGTTACAAACAGTACAAGGTTATACGTGATAAGTCCCCGAGGTGGGTTGTAGCGATAGTTACCCGGCCTAAAACCTTACTCAGAACTACCCAAACCTCCAAGCAGGGTTCTGTTGGTGCTAAGGATGGGCCTGGATCCATATAAGGCAAGGTGTGTTGAGTTGAAACTGGATTCATGCTAAGGAACTTAAAATCAGTTACCATAATATGGGTATGTGGTATGTCATATGGGAACAGTTTCCTTATTATGGTAACCTTAGTTGAAGTTCCTGAACAAGAGCCCAGGAAATCGTTTACCCCGAAGCTGCAAGTTTGAGATAGGATTTGCATGGAGCTACTTCGGAATGACCTTGCAGAAGCAGTTCGAAGTCAGGAAGGGTCAGCAACGAGACTCTTGCCCGAAAGCACTACCACCAGCAGCACGGGTCCCGCCACTATTTCACGGCTACTGCCGTGACCACCAGCAGCACGGGTACCGCCACTACGGCGACTTGTTAGAAATTCCTTTTAGAGACTGCGCTGAGACTGCAAGCTTCAGTGCGCTCAGGATGCAAGCGGGTATGGAGCCCAGTCCTTGCTGTTCGCGTTGACACCCGTTGCAATAATAGCTGATAGCAGTCGGAAGCAGCCACGAGCCGCCTGAGGGAAGAGTGCGTGCCAACGGCTGCTTCATGTCCCGGAGTCTGTGTGGTCAAGACCTGCATCATCGTCGCGCCTTGGATGAGAGCTCCTTTTGCAGAATGATGGAAAGCCCTCCGCAAGCAAGGAGTCGTACCAAGCTCGTGCAAGCCACAGCGTAGGGAAGCGGGGAGCTGGGAAGCCGTCGAATCCGCTAAGGACTACGGTGTTTCCGGGGAGTTTCAGGGCGCTCGAGAGGAGTGCCTCAACGCCGATGTTGCCTGCCCTTGTGGGCGGAATGCCATGATGTGTGGTGCGGGCCAGGAGCTTCGGGTACTGCAGTCCAGCAGCCAACTTGAGATTCAAACTTGGTGGTTCACTGGATTGGAAGCCTCTGATCCGTAAGCTCCTTCTGCCTGCCAGTTCTTTCTTAACGTGCTGTGCGAGGGCGAAGGTTCTGAAGTGTGGGGCCGCCCCTTAGCCGTGAGTCCTGACTTCTGCGCAGGAATCCTACTGCCTTCCACGAGGCTTTGCTGCAGGAAGGGCTGTGGCTTGCAAATGGCAAGAGCGTTCTGTTCGTTGTGGGACTTCTATCTGCGACCCACCTGAGGTGACGGGCTCAGCCGTTGTCCCCTGCTCTGTCCAGACGGTGAAGAGCCCTGCTACCGACCGAGCGACTGGGACGAAGCGGGAGGTTTGATTTCAGTGCGCCGTGGGAAGGAATAGGTGTCGGTTTCGTTGGGGGAGAGACCCTCCAAGTCTACGTCACCCTCCTTGCTTCTAGGATGCTCTGCCGCTGCCCTGTGAGTCAAGGCCCGGCACGGGTCGGTTGACTGTAGAGGGGTGACTAGGAATCCACTGAGGAAGTTACCCAGTAGCGACGAGTACAAAACCCAACGCTTGCCTTTGGCTGCCCAGCCTGACTGCACCGTTTGCACGATGGGTGAGGTTTTGACGCTCAGGGCAATCGCCTACCCACAGAAGAGACTTGTGAGCCCTGGCAGAAAGAGTCCTCGCAGATTGATGCTTGCTTGCGAAGCTTGCAACCTTTCTGCCGCCCAGCTCGCCACCCGCAACCCTGCAACATGGGGCGGCTGCTGAGTCGCAGGTGCCAATCGGGACCGGGTGCGGCTGCGGACAGGGCTCCTTCGTGTGCAGCACAGTGCCCCGTCCGCACATGGCTGCATGACTGCACCACAAGCTTCGGTGCGCCGCATCCGCAAATGAGCTCCGACTCTCCTGCAAGGGCCAGGGCGAACCAGAGTGCCTACCTGTGGGAGGCCGGCCGCTGCTGCATGCCACGTTGTAGATCCTTGTATCAGTTTGTGTAATAACAAAGGCTTGTGCTGCTGGTGCGCGCAGGCTACTGCCCGGCCTGCGCACCTGGCGAAATCGAGTGCCCGCTAGTGCAGAACTTCTTCCCGAATGGCACCGAAGAGAGTTGCTCGGCTGCCTTGGTACGAACGCAGATTTCTGCGTGGAGGCACTTGGCAGGAGCTTGCTGGAAGTTGGATGCGTTTGGGCATCTCAGGCATGGTGCCTCCCGGCAGGCAGTGTGCCGGAAGCCTGCTCGACTGCCCATGTGGGCGCGAGGCAACAATGTGTGCAGCCCTCAATCGCTGCATCTTCAAGGCAGAGGGAGGGCGGGAAAATTGGGCTTGGGCAACTGTTGTAATTTTCCCATATGCACAGCACCCACCAGCTGGAAGCTTTGCTTGCAGCGCTCTTGCCGCGATCGATATCATGAAACGCCGATCCTCTCACTTGAAGCATCACATCACAATATGCCAAGACTTCACAGGACGCGGCATGCTGCGCGATTGATGAGAAGACGTGCGTCGTCGCGGACTACACTCCTGACGGGAACATCACAGGCAGGTGCCTGAAGACGAGCGCTAGCAGTCGGCAATGTGTGAGGAGACCTGTGGCAGGCGATCGAGAGATCTGCTGGGCATTGACCGCAGAGTGTCCCTGTGGCGCAAACGCACATCGCTGCGCCGGAGCAGAGCTTTGCCTCCCTGCGTCACCAAGCTGTAAAGAGGGCTTAGCTGCATCATGCTGGATTTCTGTTATTAAGGGTGCGCTTGTTTTCATCCGTCTCTAGCTTTCTCTATACGGATGAGGGGTCAGAGGTGGCAGCCGGTAGGACGAGGCGTTCAGCGGGTGTACATGCGCTCCACCCAGAGCCACTCCAGTTTCGGGGGCGACATGTTGTGACATGCGTGGGACCAGTGTCGATCAGGTCGCAGAAGGCCGACGTGTGCCCCTGCGAGCATTGGCAGCTCTGTGGCAAGAAGAGTTGCATGCGGAAGAGAGGCATTCTTTCCTCCAGCTTTCTCTTAGGGAGAACGCCTGCGAGATCACGGAGTACAGCGCGGCAGGCCAGGTCTCCCCATCTGCATCTTCCGGGCGTCAGCCTGACACTCCTTTGTGCCTCCTCGCAGGCATACCAGAGAGGACCACGCAGGTTTGCCTGGACAGGGAAGTGCCTTGTCCATGCGGCCAGAATTCGCCGATGGCCCAGACGAGCCGCTTTCGGAATGCCTCCTTGTCCCGGTCATGGCAACTTAGGCTGCGCTGTCCAGACCCACTGGACCCGGGCTCAGTGCTGGGTCGATGGAAGGCTTTCAACCTGCATTTGACACTCTTGCAGCAGCTTTCTTGTGGTCACTGTTTCCAAGGACGACGCGAACGGCAGGCTGTGCATGGCAAAGGTCATCAGTCGCTTCGCTAACTTGCGGGTGCTGTGTTGTGTAAACAAAGTACTCAGCACCGCTGAAGTGGAAGAGCTCCGCCCTAACCGCCAAAACGTTCACCTGCGAGTCGCCCGGAGACGCCCAGGTGGCATTGCAAACTCATGTCCGACGCCATGCTCCCAGGAAGAGTTGGCTCGAGGCAGCCAGACCTGCGTGCAGCTTCCTGGCTGCAACATCAGATGCGCTTTGTTTCTAGACATACTACATCGAAGCAGGCTGTATGGAGGGTCCCGTATGGCTGCCCGCGTAGATGACTTTTCTCAGCTGCAGCACCACATCCCGGAAGGGCATGCTCATATCTCCCCAAACAGAGTGCCGCTGGCTGGGGCCCCTTTGGACCGAAATCGCGCTCCCGCCACGGCGCATCACGGCACCTCGCCGCAGTCCCGCTCGTGTCTTCACGCTTCCGCCACATTCGACACAGTGCCGCTTGCGTGTTGCGTCTCGAAGCGCTGGAAGCCTCCAAGTCGTATCAGGGATGGACCTTCTTCCTGTGGCCTCGACATCCCGCGGTTCTGCGGGGTTTTGGTGGCAGTTCTTAAACGTATTTGAAACCTGAGCGAGCCTCATGCATGGCCGCATGTGTTCCTCTCGAGCTTTTCAGGCACCAGCTAGGTCATGGGACGCCCTGGTTTGCGGCTTTCTTATCTGGTGTGGCATCTGAGTGGTTTCCTTGGGGGCTACCTTTCGAGTGACCTCCTTCAGGGCTTTCAATCACACAAGGAACGGAAGGGAGGCCACCGAAGTGGTGATCCGAGCTGCCTCGAAGGCAGCCGCTGCCCATTGCGTGACTGCCCTGGAAGAGAAGCGAAAGCCCCGTTCAAAGGGCAAACGACCTGCTGGGGCCAAACCTTTAACTCCTGGGGACCACGTTTGGGTGTGGGTGGCATTGATTTCTTTGGTCAATTGGCTGGCTGGGAGTCTGATTTCTCTTTGCTGCATCTGCGGGCGGCGAGCAGGCCGCATCCCGGACCGCGAGGAGGAGGATTCTCCCACCTCTCCCGCCAAACAGCGGGTGTTGGCTCAACAGCAGTTGGCGGCCTTGAGGCTAAGACGCCATGACGTTGGTTGATCGCCGGGTCCTAGTGCTAGATGACGTGCCTGGGGCTCCTGGCATGAGCGATTGGCTTTACAACATGTCGCTGGAGAGGATTACGCTGCCGTCACCCGGACCGTGACATCTTCGTGGAGACCCTCTCCTTGGCGAATGATGACCTTCGTGCTCTGCGTCTGGTGGCAGCCGGTGGGGCGATGCCTGCGGGACTAGGAGCCGGCTCCGTGTATCGACTCCCTGGCTTCACTGCGGCCGAGATCGCAGGGTTTAAGGCGAGGGCAGCTCCAATTGTCACTGCTGAGTTGGCCGCGAGGGGTGCTGTGGATGGTGGAGCCGCTGCTGTTCCTGCTGCGGGCGGGTTGCCGGATCCCGCGGCGGTGGGCGTGGGACCACAGCCGGCATATTTGAGCCGGATGCTCTTTACTGGTTGGCGGCTGAGGCGGCAGGCGGCTACAAATATGGGGACTGCATCTTGGGAGTCAACTCTGCAGCCGCAGACGGTGCCAAGGCAGTGCATGTTACAGCTGCTGGGTCCAGTGTCTTTGGGGCCTGCGTGCCGTGATTCCTTCGACTACCTCGGGGTTGGGATCACCAGACAGTGCAACGGGCCGTCGAGGAGGGTGGTCGCTCTGAGGCTGCTTTGAGGAACGTTGTCGGCCTCTGTTCTGAGGTACCTGTTCAGTGGCGCTTGTCAGGGCCGCGCGCGGCCAGTTGGTGCTTGCAGTATCTCGTGGTTGAGGGGATCGGCATTGAGGGCCACCATGAAAGGGTGCGGCAGCTGTGTAAGGTAGATTCCTCCGCCTGGGGCATTCAGGAGCATTGGCAGCTCAGCAGTGTCATCAAGCATGCGCTCCAGGTTGACCAGCTGAACGGCAATAATCTCCTGGCGCTCGAAGTTATGTTTCGCCGACTTCAAAACATAGACTATGCTTACAGCGAGAAGGCCAACGAGAGTGAGAGCCGTGCCATGGGGGGCCGCCTTTCCCTAGAGGAACAACAGACTTTCGACGGTACCACAGTCCACTCTTATTACTTATGATTTGCCCGGAGTTGCTAGATCATGTGAAGGCCGAAGTGGAGCGTGATGCATCATTGGCTTAGAACTTGAGGAAGGCACGAGAGGAGAGAGAGTTGTCCCGTCGCAACGCCAAGAAGGGCCGCAAGACGGGCGATGATGCTCAGTGATCCGCTCGAGGCTGGGCGAAACGGGGTAGCGCCCAGCCTCAACAAGGAGTCCCCCTTGCGTGACATGCAGCGAAGGCCACAGCTTGAAGACATCACGCCACCATCGAAGGAAGTTGGCCGAAAGTGCCAGTGGCGAGCCCTGAGGAAAGGCCATCTGGTGAACGAGGCGAATCGCACTATTGCTGCTTGTAACTCAATGTATCAGGCCCCGAATGAGAAGGAGAGCTTCTTGCAGGGGTACACTTTTCATGGGATCTCTGAAGCACAGCGTGGGGTCCAGGCTTTTGTCTATGAGGCCGTGAAGACTAACATGGGCCAGCCCCTCGCTGGCTCTCGCACAGGGGCGCTTCAGCTGCTCCGTGCGGCGGGCGGTCGCCACCTATGATCCCGGAAAGGTCTCACTTCCAGAACCGGGGGGGAAACCTGTTCCGTTTTCTGAATTGTGAGGCCGGAACGGGCGAGAACGAGTCCAGGATTTCGTTCAGCATCAGCTTCTGCCTCCAAAAGAGCCGCAGGAGCAGCTCGCAAAACTACAGGGTTGAAAAACTCGACATGGATCCGCGGCCCAAGGAGCGCCGGGTCTACTCGCAGTTCTTGAAGCTTTCGAAGGCCTCCCACCTCGTGGACTTTTCCTTGCAAAAGCCCTGCGAGGAAGTTTCAGTCTTCTTCGTGACGAAGACGGGTGACAAGTTGCGCCTCATCATAGATGCCAGGCGGTTCAACGCCCACTTTCGGCCTTGTAGAACACAGTCAGGTTGAGCACCGCGGAGAGTTCGGGCAGCATTGAGATGGATCCCTCTCAACAACTAGTTGTGTGTCAAGCAGATCTCAAAGATGCATTCTATCATCTTGAACTTCCTCACCCGCTGCGTGCATACTTTGGGCTTCCGGGTTTGTGCGCAAAAGACGTTGGCATCACTTCGATCGGGGGCCGCAGGATTGATCATAACACACTCGTGTACCCTCGTCTTGCAGTAGTCCCGATGAGTTGGAGCCATGCTTTTTGCCTTTGCCAAAGTGTGCACGAATCCTTGATGGAACAGGCGGGACTACATGATGGCGAGAGGCTTTGTGACCGCAGGCGGGCCCCAGACAGCCGTTGCGCTCACACTCAGTATGTCCACAACCTGATCGTCATGGGCACGGGGCCCTCCGAGGTTCAGGAACGGTTCGCAGCGGCCGTGAGATCCTTGAAGGGCGCCGGGCTCCGAGTACATGAGGAGGAAACGTCGACAGGTGACACAACTGTACTGGGGTGGGAACACACATCGGCTGGGATCTGCAGGCCCACCCGCAAGCGAGCCTGGAAGGTTCGATACGCCACTTGAGGTCACGATGATTTGCAATCGGAACGAACTTGGAGCGGTCACCGTGTTCCGTCACCAAATCGGCAGTCCAACAGCCAAACACCTTGGACCTCTGAGGTGCTGAGCCTCCCTCTTCGCTTGTCCATCAAGCGCTCGTCCTCATTCCCGGCTCATCGTCCAATTCAGGTCGGTCCGGATCCGTCAGAGGAACACCTGGGTCGGGATGCCCAGCCACACGCTTGTAGACGAGGACCGTCTTCACCGAGGTAATCTTCTTGGGAAGAGGCTTGTGTAGATCACGAGGACGCTCGTCACCTTTGATGTCCACTCGGCGCAGAACCCTGCCGGAGGTGTTGTCGACAGTAATCCTTTGAACCACAACGGACCACATTGGTACCTTGCTGTTGCTGGTCCGGTACCTGTTGGGATCTGATCGTACCTGATCCACTTTCGCAGTTGTGTCCCACTGCCAGCCGGAGGCCACTCGGCTTGGCCAGATGGAGCCCTTGGCGTGGTAGACGTACGCTTGCGCGCCGAAAAAAACCACCGTTCGAAATGTTGACGACGAGGAAGACAACGATGATGATGAACATTGCGATGGTCACGATGATATCGATGGCGATGGCGATGATGATAACGATGATGATGACGATGATGATAACAATCGTGGTAGCAACGATGATGACCTGGCGATCTGGCAAAGGTGACTGTGCAAAGACCTTTTGCCCCAGACCTTTTCCACCCACAAACCTCAACAAACTTGCCGCGACCTTCAAAGTCATCGGCCCCACCAGTGTTTTCGCCTGCCGTAAGACTAGCTTTGCAGCCCAGGTCCAGAGAATAATTTCAGGCCGGCTTTTCCCAGCACACAAAAAGCCCACTACTCAACACATTGATGACGATGATGATAACGATGATGATGAGAATGATGAAGATGATGGTGATATCGATGGTGACTGTGAGGAAGATAACGATGTTGACATCGATGATGATAGCATTGATGGTCGCCTAGGACGCCCAGAAAACTGATCACGAAATCGTGATCCGTTTTTGCTTCTGCAACACGACTGCTGGGGAAGGTCGAAACAGCGATTTTGCTGAGCCTGCCACACTTTTCTACACTTCCCTAAGCCGCTTTTCTGTAGGTTTTGTCTTCAGGGTGTTTTTTTTCGGCGCGTGCGCCTAGACGTAGAAGAACTGCTAGAGGTGGATCCACTTGAGCTCTGATCTGACGACATAGATGACCCACCTGAACTGGAGCTAGACGTACTGGATGACCCACCTGAACTGGAGCTAGACGGAACATCTATACTTGTAAGGTCGACTACCAGGTAGAGATTGGAAACTATTGATTAATTATTTTTGTATATTTGTAAAATATTTGAGAGGGGGCCTGTTCAGGGATTTGTAAAAAAAATTGAGAGGGAATTTGAGAGGAGCAAAATATTTGAGAGGATAGTTAGACGGAATTTGAGAGGAGCGAAAATTTGAGAGGATAGGTGAAACGGAATTTGAGAGGAGCGAAAATTTGAGAGGATAGGTAAGAGGGAATTTGAGATGAGCGAAAATTTGAGAGGATAGGTAAGAGGGAATTTGGGAGGGAGAAAGATTTGAGAGGATATGGGAAACGGAATTTGAGAGGGAGAAAGATTTGAAAGGATATGGGAAACGGAATTTGAGAGGAGTGAGCCATATGAGAGGATGCTGGGCCGTGAATTTTACTTGAACTTAAACCGACAATTGCAGCGCAGAGTCCTTGGCAAGGCATGCACGTTTCTGATAGATAGAGACGATCCGATCTGTTCCGGCGGCGGGCCCCTCCTCTCAGATTCCAGGCTCCTCTCAGATTCCTTGGGGCCAGAATTACAGATTCCGGGCTCCTCTCAGATTGCCTGGGGCCAGAATTACAGATTCCGGGCTCCTCTCAGATTCCTTGGGGCCAGAATCACAGATTCCGGCTCCTCTCAAATTCCCTGGGGCCAGAATTACAGATTTGGTGCCCCCACGAATCTGAGCAAACCCTTGCAAATCTGAGAAGATTCCACCAAATTTGAGTGGATTCCTATGGAAATCCTTACAAATTGGCGAGGATTGAAAGGGTATCCCTAACAATCCTCTCAAATTTCGGTGAATCCTCTCAGATTTGGGGGAATCCTCTCAGATTTGGTGCCACCCAAATCTGAGAGGATTCCCCCAAATTTGAGAGGATTCCTATGGAAATCCTTACAAATTTGCGGGAGCCCCTGCAAAATTCAATCGGGACCCTGGAATTTCTCAGGATTTCCACAGGAATCCTCTCAAATTTGGGGGAATCCTCTCAGATTTGGGTGGCGCCAAATTTGAGAGGATTCCCCCAAATTTGAAAGGATTCCTATGGAAATCCCAACAAATTCGAGGGTTGCCCTCAAATCTGAGAGGATTCCCCGAAATTTGAGAGGATTGTTAGGGATACCCTTTCAATCCTCGCCAATTTGTAAGGATTTCCATAGAATCCACTCAAATTTGGTGGAATCCTCTCAGATTTGCAAGAAATCTGTAATTTTGGCCCCAGGGAATTTGAGAGGAGCCGGGAATCTGTGATTTTGGCCCCAAGGAATCTGAGAGGAACCCGGAATCTGTAATTCTGGCCCCAGGCAATCTGAGAGGAGCCCGGAATCTGTGATTCTGGCCCCAAGGAATTTGAGAGGAGCCTGGAATCTGAGAGGAGGGGCCCGCCGCCACAGATCGGATCGTCTCTATCTATCAGAAACGTGCATGCCTTGCCAAGGACTCTGCGCTGAAATTGTCGGTTCAAGTTCAAGTAAAGTTCACAGCCCAGCATCCTCTCATATGGCTCACTCCTGTCAAATTCCGTTTCCCATATCCTCTCAAATCTTTCTCCCTCTCAAATTCCGTTTCCCATATCCTCTCAAATCTTTCTCCCTCCCAAATTCCCTCTTACCTATCCTCTCAAATTTTCGCTCCTCTCAAATTCCCTCTTACCTATCCTCTCAAATTTTCGCTCCTCTCAAATTCCGTTTCACCTATCCTCTCAAATTTTCGCTCCTCTCAAATTCCGTCTCACCTATCCTCTAAAATATTTTGCTCCTCTCAAATTCCCTCTCAGTTTTGTTTACAGATTCCCAAAACCTAGGTTTACAAATATTCTACAAATAATTTACAAATTTAATTCCTGTGCTTGCCCTCAGTGTGTACCTGTATTCGACTTTACAAATCTATACAGACCACGGGATCCGAAGCTGGGATTTCTGCGGTTGTTCCTTGTCCATCACGTACACAATCTTCAACATGACCAGTGCCTCCATGAGGGGGTACTGAAGGATCCGAAGCTGGGATTTCTGTGGTACGTTGTTCCTGGTCCATCACGTACACTTTCCACAGAAGACTCAGGTTCCGACTTCATCTCGTCCAGTAGTTCCATTTCCTGACTCACATCTTTGAACATCAGCTTCTCCGAGTCATACTTCAGTCGAGCTTTGGCTTGAAGGAGCTTTGCAGGGATGGCTTCTAGACCGGCTCGGTCTGAATTTCCCCTCTTGAACACCTGCGCCACGTTGCACTTCCATAGCTCCCCACGCCTGGTCACCCAAACTGTGTGAGCATTCTGAAGAACGACCCAACATGGACCCGCTTTGGCAGTGCTGCCACGTCGTCCCAGTTTCCACACCAGCACAGGCTCGCCTTCTTCGAACTTGAGGCGGTTGATCTCCTGCCTTGGGCGGGCCAGCTTGGCACGCGCCACACGAGACTTGGAATCAATCTCGATCAGAGCCTTCCGGGCAGCAGTTCGTAGTTCATGTGCTCGACTCCAAGCTGCATCGGCCGTAGGCATCGGCCGTAGGGCTCAAATGGAACTCACCTCCATCAGCAAGGGTATCCAGAGCCACTTGAGGTTGCCGTCCGAAAACTCTTTGGGCAGGACTGTAGCCAGAGCGATTGGTCAAGGTTTGAGTCGCCCAGCTCACCTCGTAGATGAGTATCTCAATCTCAGCAAAATCCACAGGTTGCCGAAGCGAATTCCATGCTGTTCGAGCCCATCCTGGAAGGCTTTGCCAACGAACTCGTTTCCCTCATCGTACAGAATACACGAAGGAGCTCCGAATACACGAAGCCACAATGTCACAAACGCTTTCCAGGTAAGTTCTGCCGAACGTCAGCGGTGATCGATGGCACGGAAGACACTGTAGAGGGTCCCCAAGCACGTGACATTTAGGACAGGATGTTCAGATCGGTCGCTGGCCCCATGAACGAACAGCACGTCCACTCCGATCTCCGATCATTATGTTAAAATCGAAACATCTTGGCGTAGCAGACGGCAGTCTGGTAGGTGGTCGCATCTCCATCACTCATCCAGCACACTCAAACTCACGCAGGACATACTGGATGATGTCATGGCGACTCCCTGCAGCTCGAAGAAGTCTCGCAAACTCCCGCTGATTCGGATGCCCTAGGTTGACATGGCGCCGTAAGACCTCAGACTTCTCGCGGTCCGTGAGGTCATAGGCACTCGCGAGGACGTGGTTCTCAGGAGGCTCAGGCCAGTAGTACAGAATGATCACAGCATGGTGCTTCCGGGCCTCAGAGTTCCAGCGTCCACTGGCACCCTTTTCGATCCATCGCCACTCGCAGTCTCCAGTTTTGACCACGGTCCAGCGAACATTCCGGTGCCCAGGTCCGATCGGAGCAAGTAGCGCGGCCAGTAGCGCGGCCGCTGGTTCCAATGAAATGTACATCGCCTGGCCATAGTAGTCACGCCACATGTGTTTCACATCACTCCGAAACTTCTTCATGTCCTGGATCAGGATCTCACACCCAACATCCACTGGAAGAAACCGTCTCTGGCTCCACTCCATCTCAGCCCTTGAGCCACCCAGGCCAATGTCGTCGGTCGGTGGAGGAGGAACGGGCTTCCGCAGCCAGGGACCAACAGGTGTGCCAGGATGACGTTCTTTCCACGCACGCGTCCCGAAAACTTGAACTTCCGGTTCCGGAACCGACGGCTCGCTGACTTCATCTTCCCAGAGATCGAAGTATCCTTGATCAGGGGAAATCCGATCGATCGATTCCTTCCATAAGCTTCTTCTTAGTAGTCTTGTCCAAGGTCACATCGTTTTTGTTTGAAGGTCCGTTTCGATCAGGTAATCCACCAGGTCATCAGAGAGCTCCTGGAGCACAAACGCACTCATGCTCACTCCGAGGTCGTAGTCGTAGGTCCCGCCCGGGTCGATGTCCACCAGGCAGGAAAGGCCGGGGCTCGGGATTGTCACAATCACCCGTTTCCCGACAGACCGTCTGCTTCTCACCGGAGCTTGTCCGTTGATCACCTGACCATAAAGCTATGCACCACAGTCCTTTGCGCACTCACCAAACCGGTCAGCTGTTCCGCATCGACGAAACGTCCAAGTACCTCAGGCTGTGACAGCCAGCCTATCATCACACCATTGGTCCGGACGTCTGGTAGGGCTCGTTCGCAAAGTTCACGTTGTAGCCACCCCGTTGCTTGAACTTGACCATCACTCGAGTCCATTCGACCTGCACCCTGAGTTGTCACACCTCAGTTGGGCCTGGCAAAGACCACGTGCGGAAGGCAGTGCAGCGAAAGCGCACCACAGAAGCAGCAGTTGTGCCAGGAGCTCCAAAGCTGAAATATGAGATT
>BGNK01005992.1:7080-23439 GCA_003297005.1 Symbiodinium sp. clade A Y106
CGTCAGCTCAGCCGTCCAGTTGCTCGCCACGCTGCGTCCCACAATTTCTCAGGGCCCGATGCCGCAGGAGCCGCGCAAGATGGCCCAGACCTCAGCCACACGGTGCCGACTTTAAGGCGCGAAGCAATCTTGTCCTGAGCAAGTGCGTGCCAAGTGGCTGTCGGGTGCCATACCCTCAGCGCACCCCGCCATAGAGTTTTCACATAAGCACTGTTGCTTCCAAGGTCCCTGCTGCCTTCAGGAAGCGCACCGTGGGCACCTCAATGCCATCGCAGCACAGGGAGTTGGCTTGGAACTGCTTCCGCAGGTTTCGAGTCTGGTGACGCCGACGGTGCCGGACCTGAGGAGAGAGAAACAGAGCGAGAGACTGACAAAGACAAGAACAATCCACAGCTATGCTGCCTAAGCATCAGGTCTTCTCCCTGCGCGTTCGCCGCTCCGTCGCGGCCTTGATTCAGAAGGAAGGATTGCTTGAAGCTTGACGAATTGAGTCATGCTTAGGAGAGCCGCTGCGAGACGGCCGCGAAGAGATCCGGCCTCTCGACTAGTATCCCTGTCCTTCCACCACCATGCTTTCCACGGGGGCCGAAAGCCGTCATCCGAGGCGACTTAACCTCACGAAGAATGACCAGGGTGACTACGAGGATGCCGAGGGAAGACTCTTTCTCCTGTAGATTTAGGTCTTCCGAGGGGGTCAGCCGGCGTGCCCTCTGATGAACACTCTAAGGCCTCATCCCAAAGTCCCTGCATCCTTAATCCGGAACTGATTCATCACGGCACCCTGTGGGTTTAGGGTCGAGGGTTTAGGGTTCAGGGTTATAGGACCGCACATTCTTTTCGCACAGGCTGGACTGAGAAAGGAGCATCAAGCCAGGGCATAAACATGTTCAACGAAGTAGAAGCTCAAACAGTTCGCAGTCCTATTCCGTAGGGCTCCTTTTGATAATCATGGTAAACTATACCTCAAAACCCAAATTCCAATTGTTAACGCCCATGAAGGCCCGAAAGTAAGCAGTGATACCCTAAACCCGAAACCCGAAACCCTAAACTTGCAAAGGTTTCAAGCCCGAGGCGCGCCACCCCACTCGGAGCTTTGATGTCTCTTGCGCCAACATTCCGCCAACCCAAGGCAAGGACCAGCACGTTCGCGCCCTGTACTGGCATATAGGAGCCTAAAGAATTACCCATGCTATTTTGGGGGTTCCTCATTATGACTATAGCATAATGGGCCCCACTTAGTCACTGTAATATAGGAGTCTAAAGAATTACCAATGCTATTTTGGGGGATCCTTATTATAACTATAGTATAATGAACCCCAAAACCCTATTCTAATTATGAAGGCACGTATATTAGTGCCAGGATTAGCTTAGGAGACGAAGGCACCTCGCAATGCTCCCTAAGACGAAGGCGGTTTGCAAGCTGTCCGTTAATTCTTTCCGCGGGGCCTTGCCGCCGAGGCTGCTGGGATTTCTAAGCTCCGGTTGGGGGCAGCGAGTAGTCGAAGTCGCAGGATGATTCGAGTTACCCATGTTACGGTTTAGAGCTTGGGGTCTAGGGAATAAGGGATTCAGGGTTCAAGGTTTTTAGGGAGGTGTAGGGTTTTAGGGTTTAGGGCTCATGGGCTTGAGGGTGTAGGGTCGCATCTCACAGCTTGCAACAGCTGTGGGCCTCGAAGTGCATGCCGTAAGCTGGCATGGCGCTCAGGGATTCGACGGAAGCAGGGATAGCATGATACTGAACTGTCTGCCAGAAACAATGCACCCTAAAATCCTCGATCCCCAACCAAAAGATCATGGATAGATAGCCCTCAATAATGCAGAAATCCTCAGTCCCCATCCAAAAGATCTTGGAGAGATAGCCCTCAACAATGCAGATATGATTCAGTATTGAATCTCCGGCCGACGAAGAGAATGACTGAGCCATTAAAACTCAGCGAATGTCGCATGGGTTCATGGCCAGTTGACAGGAGTTTGGAGTCTGTAGGGTTTAAAAGGCTTTCCCTAGACCGTAAAGCCTATATCCTCGACCCCACACGTATTATGCCCCGTTAAACCCTACACTCTCAACCTGAATCCTGTACCCTGATCCTAGACAGGTTTTACACGATTAAAAGGTCGAGACCTGGGCCCCAAAGTATGTAGAATCATGGCCGTTTATGGGAACTGGGCCATAAGGATAATCGTGCTTACGACAAGTTCTTTCAAGGATAATCGTGCTTACGGCAAGTTCTTTCCGGGATCATCATGCTTACGACAAGTTCTTTCAAGGATAATCATGCTTACGACGGGGTTTTCGAGAATAATCGTGCTTACGACAAATTCTTTCAAGGATAATCATGCTTACGACGGGGTTTTCGAGAATAATCCTGCTTACGACAAGTTCTTTCAAGGATAATCGTGCCATTTTTTTGATTTTTTTCGAAAAAGCCAAAAAAATCAGAAAATCCAAAAAAAATGATTTTTTTGATTTTTTTCGAAAAGGCCAAAAAACGAAAAAAATCAAAAAAATGAAAAAAATCCGGGACCCTGGGTCTCCCCGCGTGGGGGTTTCTGGCCGTGGGAATCCCTCCTCTCCCGGATCCTGAGTGGCTCCAGGCTGGAGCCTTGGCTGGAGCCCTTGACTCTCCCTGCGGGGGCATTTTTGATTTTTTTGATTTTTTTGATTTTTTTCATTGTTTTGATTTTTTTGATTTTTTTCGAAAAACCAAAAAAATCAAAAAGAATCAATTTTTTTTGATTTTTTTGATTTTTTTCGAAAAGGCCAAAAAACCAAAAAAATCAAAAAAATCCGGGACCCTGGGTCTCCCCGCGTGGGGGGTTTCTGGCCGTGGGAATCCCTCCTCTCCCGGATCCTGAGTGGCTCCAGGCTGGAGCCCTTGACTCTCCCTGCGGGGACACCCTGGTTTTTTTGTTTTTTTGATTTTTTTCGAAAAACCAAAAAAATCAAAAAATCATTTTTTGTTTTTTTTGATTTTTTCGAAAAGGCAAAAAAATCGAAAAAAATCAAACAAAAACAAAAAAATCAAAAACATGAAAAAAATCCGGGACCCTGGGTCTCCCCGCGTGGGGGGTTTCTGGCCGTGGGAATCCCTCCTCTCCCGGATCCTGAGTGGCTCCAGGCTGGAGCCCTGGCTGGAGCCCTTGACTCTNGGGGGTTTCTGGCCGTGGGAATCCCTCCTCTCCCGGATCCTGAGTGGCTCCAGGCTGGAGCCCTGGCTGGAGCCCTTGACTCTCCCTGCGGGGGCACCCTGGATTTTTTTGATTTTTTTTGAATTGGTTCCATAGTTTTTTCAACTCCAGGCTGACCGGGTCTATTTGGAAGATGCCTTGTTCGTATCGTAATTAAATTTAAGTATGTATTCCCCCTATTAAAGACATAATAAGCAGCTTCCAAATAGACCCGGTTTTGCTCACACACGGGTGGGGTGGGCGGGGGGTAGGGGGTAGGGGGGAGGGGAAAGGGGGGGGGAAGAGGCGAAGGCGGGGAAAAATGTAAAGTGTCCACTTTCTGCGTCCTCCATGAACCCCCCCCCCCTTCTGGGCGGCCTGTTGGGGTGTGAAGGAGGGAAAAAGGGAGGTTTCACCTCCAACCCATCCAGCACGCCGCAGGGTCGGCGGATGGTATTCATCAGTGACACACACAATATGGAGACAATCAATGATGGTGCTGCTGATCATGATGATGGCGATGATGGTCACGGTGATGATGATCGTCGTCATCATAACCCTCATCATCATCGTCGTCATCGTCATCGTCGTCGCCATGGTCATCATCATCATCATCTCACCATCACCATCTCACCATCATCACCATCATCACCATCATCACCATCGTCACCATCGTCATCATCGTCTCCCCGTCCCGGGATTTACACAGGCGCTTCAAACCACAGTCGCCCAGGATTGTCAAAGCACGGCGTGTCTTCCAGGCCCGACGTCTTTTACGGCATTCGAGTTTTTGTCTGGCTTAGTATCTCACTCGCGTTCCGGCCGTTTGGGGTGCAGAGCGGAACCTTCCCGGCTTCCGGGCTTCGCAGTTTGAGGCGAAGACACGAGTTCGGGGCATCTTTTCGTAGGCACAGGTCTCAGACAAGACTTCATCGACAGAACAGTATTGTAAGCCAGATTCTTCTGCATTTCTTTGCCTGGCGCAGCGTCGGACCAGTAGGCTGGTTGACCCAAAGTGTTGTCAGATGAAGCTTCGCACACCAGGCTTTCTCATGCTTTCGAAGATTTTATTTTGGATGAGAACATAAATGTGGGTGGATTCTCGTGCAGACGGGCAGCTTGCTCGAGATTGCTTTACGCCATTCAGGTTGTGAAGCTGGCAAGGTCTTAAGTTGAAGGTCTAGGGTCAGCTTCCGTGCTCAAAATTCTGATGATGATGATGTTCACGATGGTGATGATGATGGCAATCGTGAGTCAGAGCATGGTGAATGGTCAACACCTTGCTTTACAATGATGATGACCATTGTCTTAGTGTCTTTGCTGTTTAGCTTGCCCAGAGAAATGAGTGCTGCAGCAGTTTGCAGAAATAATCCTCTGGACCAAATGCAATGTGAAAGTAGGTCACCTAAGGCCCAAAGCCCAAACCGATGCCCAGAGGCTTTTGGTCCCTCAAAACCAGAGATCCAGGAGCTGGACGCAGATGGCTCTGGATCCATCTCGGTGGAGGCGGCCCTGTCTTAAGCATCGTAGGGTGGGGCTAGGAGTTCAGAAGTCTTTCAGTTTCGGGCTTTTCACACGCTCGTCCCACTGCACAACCCCCACGATGAGACATGTAGGATTTCTGCAAGAACATCCCTGGACTCTTCAACCCTATGCCTGCTGGCATCCGTAGGAGATTCGCGAGCACGCGTCTACGCCGGCCGTTCTCGAGTTTTTCGAATCGGTCGATGCGCCTTGGTCATCGACTGTTATGCATTTAGGGTGTACGCTTTGGGCCTTTGGCAGATTTTGTGGTTCAAGGCTCAGGGTTTCAGGATAGAATTCCGGTTTGGACCATGCGCCATGCGGGTACTGGGATGCTGGGAGGCTCCTTTTGCGACATTAGCAAGGCTGCAGATGGTTTTTGGCGATTGTCTTAGCTTGTGCCTGCTACTCTTCTGTTGCTGGTTTTATATCGTTGTCTCGAGCTTTTGTTTCATTCCCGGGTCTTTTCTTGCCTTCTAGCCTCGCCTTTAACCTGCAACCAAGCCCGACGCGCTAAACCCTGAACCCTAAACCCGAATGCTTCTTCACTTCACTCGCAATGCGGTCGAAAGCGTCCGGAACGAAAATGTCCAAATATATACTACCAAAACCCCGAATACCGTAAATCCTAACACATTAAAACCTGAATCCTCAGGCCCTGATGCCCTAAACTCTAAAACCAAAACCCGAAAGCCAGCCTTTCAGCCCCAATCCCACGGCTTTCTGGTGCCCGTTGTGGACGCAGGTGCACCCGGAGGAGGCGCAGCACCTCATCGAGGTGCGGGGTCTAGACTTAAAGGTTTTGAATTGCAGGAGTTGGGATTTTAGGATTTTAGGGTGTGGGGACTACTTCGAAAGGTAGGGTGCTTGGGTGATTCAGATCTGAGGGTTGCGTCCGAGACTAGGTCGTATAACTTATGACGTAAGTGCTCTTTCGGCGCTGCCAACAATGCAAATCCTTAAGCCGCACAGCAGCCTTGAGCCCGAAGCACGAAAACCTTTCTCATGCTTAGCACCCTAAGGGTCGCAACCACGAGGCCCAGAAATTCGTGTCATCTTGGACAATCTAGCCCTAAAGTCCTTAAGCTTGGTGCCCCGAAGAAAGCCATCACCACAAGCCCCAAGCCCAATTCTTCAAGCCGCAAATTCTGAAAGATCTTAAAAGTTTCGCCAGGCACCTGTGCCCCGGACGATCTGCACCCAACATCCCCTAATCTCCAATGCTTCGAATAGAACATACAGACCCACAGAGTCCTTTCCAACTGGAGAAAAAAACCCTGCATCTGCATCTTTTTTGACGAAAAACCCAGAATGAGATTCTTCTTGTAGGAGAGAAAGCATTCCTTTGCACACCCGCTAGAAGAGAGCATTTTGACAGGTACCCCCATCTTGAACAGGTGCTGGACATGAAGGACGATGGCAACATCGGCTTTGAAGACTTCCTGGAGATCGCCGTTAGGCCCAGAACTTGTGAAATGAAACAGGTTGGGGTTTGGGCTCCGTGTTCAGGCTTGCAGCTCAGATGTTTTTTTCCTTCATATCTGTGGTACCAATATTTACAGTCCTTACATTTGTAGTTTTGCGATTCGGCATATTGAGGTTTAGTTACACGGCAGATGACGAAGACGGAGCTGGTCCTCAGTCCTAAGCCCGATCCACTGTGAGCCTCATTCAAGCTAAATTTCTCGGCACATGTTGACATTCCGAACAACCCTGGCACCGGAACCCCGGATAATCCTCGCACAGTCTGATGGCCTTCCCTCCTCGGTCCTCAGGCTCAATGGCATGCCGAAGGCCTCCGACCTGCTAATGTTGTACCACGAAGTAAAGCGGCCACCAGTCTGCAAGAGCGCCATGTTTTGGAGGTTCGACACAAACGCACCCCAGCCGGTGTTCTGCTTCGCTTCGAATCCGCCAACCTGACTTCTACCCTTGCGTTTCCCCTGACTCCCCCAAACCATGTGCTCCCCACACCCATGTGATTTCTCGGTTTCTTCGTTGAGCTGCTTCTGAGAGAGCTGCAGTCGTTCCGAGGTTCCACGTGCACTCTGCTGCAGAGATGAACCGCATCAAAATCGCCCTGGGTTTGGAGCCAGGTTGGCCTTGCGATGAATTGCATGTTCTGATAGGATGCACATGGAAATTAGTAGAATTCGGACGACTTTGACTCCAGTCACTGTGGTTTCTGCTGGGAGTTAGAAGACTTCGGGCACTTCGGGGGTCCGCTGGTCGCTTTCTGTTGGTCTTCGAAGATCCGCCCGCCGGGAAGACTGTGCCTAGGGTCTTGCTCGGATGCTGGCTCTGCTGGCTAGTGGTTGGTGGGTGTGTCGGTGTTTCTCTGCTGTGCTGTGGGCGCTTTCGCTGCGGCCGCTGCGGCCAGGGCCCCCGGCCCTCAGCAGCGACGGCAGCATCACGTGATCCGAGCCCGCGAAGTACAAGCCGCTACGCCGCTGAAGTTTTACTACGAGCGTCCTAGTGTTGTACGCATCGTACGGTTCCTGTGAAATCACACTTCTACTGGTATACTACTTCTATTGGTATACTTGACACATGGGTTTCTTGTTGAAACAACTGACGGGTTGGAGGCTGGCTGTTAGCGTTAGGGCACAGAACACTGATATATGCGCATGCATGATGCAGGAAACCCACAATTTAAGATCCTAAGCCAGTCATTCCTGAAGATGTTTCTACATCATGAGAACTAGATCCAATGATGTACCCCGCCCGATCTTGTAGCCGAGCAAAGGTCTGAGAAGGATGGAGACTGAGGCCTTTGGGGATGCCGTTTCTGTTATAGTCGGGTCCGAGGTGCAGACTGGTTTAGGGAAGAAGCTTCGCCTCTGCACTCCCTTATAGAGCCACGAAAACCTTTCAGTGCTTGAGCGCATGGGGGCTCTCTGGCTCTGGGAGCCATATAAAGCTGAGATGTCCTGAGGCTTTTACTGGCTCCGAGCTCTGGGAGCCGAGAGCTTCGGAGACTTCTGAAGGTCCCCGCCTTCTGGCGGAGGATTGTTTCAATCTTCTCAGGCGACGGTTGTCTTTGCGAGAGTTTCATTGCGGGCCAAGCCAGCCTTCGCGTGGTAGTGGTAGGTAGTAGTGGAAGTGGTACTAGTAGTCGTCGTCGTGGTGGTGGTAGCAGTAGTAGGATCAGTAGCAGTCGCAGTAGTCGTAGTATCAGTGTCCACGCCTGAAGATGCTTGGACCGCTTGTCAGAGTCGCTACAGAGAGAGGGGCTGTGACAGTTTTGTTTGGGCCGTGAGGGTTTCCGAGGACATCTCTGCATTGAAGAGGCTCTGACGAGACTGAGGATCGAAGCATAAAGCACAGCCTCCGAGCACTAGAATCACTAGAAGCTCCCAGGAGCCCTCCAAAGCTTCCTGCAGGGAGCCGATGCTCTGAAGCCGGCTCGCAAGACACAAGAACTTCACACCGGACGCCACCAACAGCACCCGCTCTGCAGATTTGCCTTCCGTACCCCTTGCCCTCAGGCTTCCTGCAAAGCAGGTTGCCTTCATTTCAAGAGCTTCAAGCTTTCAGTGGACGCCTTCGGGCCGTCTTGATAGGCCTAGAGTCTTAGAGATTCTATGATTCTATGCTCTGCATATCTGCAGACCGAGCTTCCCAGCACTAGTATCGTGGGCTTGGAAGGCGGCGAGTTTGCTAGGACCAGAGAAGTAAAGAACGCATCACATAACCCGAACTTCACGCCCTTGGCGTCGATACGTCGGGGGGCTCTTGGCCGAGGCAAACTCGTTGCGGTTTGCGGTGATCGCGAAATACCTGACCATGTAGGCCCCTGAGTCCTTCCTTCAAAGGGCATCGATGCATTCGTGCCCCAAGTGTAGTCCCGAGTACCACGGGAAGGGCATTCATAAATCAGGGGTTTACACGACAGATCCGATGAATTGGCACCTGCCATTCCATGTCAAAGAGCGCCAGAGCATGAGAACTGCGGCAGCTGCTCTTCGTCCTACCTACTACTCCGAGGATTATTCATGTCAGTCAACTAAAACGAGGACTCGGTTGTTTTGAGCTGGGTAGCCTGCATCACTTCGCAGAGTGGCATGCCGCACGGTGGCATTCGAGATGTGGAGCATCCACAGGCCGGCATGCATGACCGGTGTTGATTCTAGTTGCTAGTTCGTCCTGCTGTGATCATGGTTGCGTTTATGAATGATGACAATTGTCGCCACCATGACTGTGCTCACCATCATGACCTGATCGTTTCATCAGGGTTGCTTCGCTGTTACGGCCACGATGCAAGGCACGGAGGACGTTTTGAGTTGCTGGCATTGCCCAAACCGCGTCAGTGAATAGTTGCAATCTTCGTTGTCACGTTCAAGAACTTTAAGATTCATAGAAGAGCATTCCCAAGAATCAGACAGACATGGCCCGGTATGGATTGGCAGCTCCACGAGCGCCTGACATCTTTGGACAGCCGCTTGCCCGCGACTTCGAGTTCGGGGACGATGGAGGAGGTTTTCCACTGTGGTTTGGACCAAGAGCTTCTAGGGTGCATTCATGAGCTATAGTGGTATCAGCATGTTCTAAATCGAAACAGCCATGATACCATTGACATTGGAAATCCTTCAGTGCCCAGCCGCTGGGGCTGAAGGATCTTTGGAAATCCTTCAGGGCCCAGCCGGTGGGGCTGCAGGATCTTGGGTCTGGTACACGTTTTGGCAATAGACTACAGTTTGTATACCCTTTGGTACACGAAGTCGGTACTCGCAAGCCCGTGCAGCATCGCACTTCCTCTACTTCTCGTGGTCGGGAGGCGAGCTAACCTCGCTTCTTCGCCGCGACGTCTCGGCGAGTTCTCGGCGGGCACCGGCAAGGCTGGCCTCTGTGGAGGAGTCTAGATACCTTCCGTGCCTTGCTCTAAGCTTTAGACCCCAAGAGATTATAGAGTAGTAGTCCTATAGTTTTTTCCCCATGTCATGGCCGGGATTGCTCTGTCTCCACTATACTCTGGCGTCCTACACCGTGCAACTCTTCAGGTTCCGACCCACGCATGCCTAGCTCTTTTCCACAAAACTCGCTTGTTTCATGCCTCCACATGGCTGTTCCCAGTGCCGCCTGTGCGGCCTGCCCCGCCCGTCTCCGCCGTCGGCACTGCGTCGCCGCAGCTCTGGCGTCCCTGGGTGCGAGGACGATATGGTAACGGGGTGAGAAAACAGAAATGTCAGACCGCCAGAGTAGTGTGTTTCATTGCTGCTCCTTGCTCCGCTGTTATGTCACTTGTCCATGCCTGTCTAGAGGAGTTTCAACTGGTCGGCTGGCCTCATCCTCAGACTTCGCGAGCTGTGCGATGTTCGCTGACTTGATATCCGTGGCCGTGCATGCAAGACGGGGGCAGGTGAGTCAGAAGGGCGTGCACGGGATCACAGGTGAGGTAGATAGGCAGGCAAGCATTGTAGGCAAACATGTTTACAAACAGAAACAAGAGATGGATCAGAGATGGAAGAACTATCGAAAAGGGCAGCATGTAAAGAAAAATACACTGCAAACGTAGATGGTTGTTAGATAAACGGATAGGCATGTATTCCCTTTCCTGAACCAAAGTATGCAGAAGCACCGTCTGGAGGCTGTCACACACGAAACTCTCAGAGCCTTAAACCCAAGCCACGTGGCTGAGGTCTCAGTGTTCTCCGGCGGAGGGACCTTGCGGTCCGCGGCCTATGCATGTTTGGGGTGCGTGGGTTTCGGGCGTTCGGGCATTGTGGGTGGTTACTTGAAGGACACATACATGGATGGATGGATGGACGGACGGATGGATGGATGGATGGACGGATGGATGGACTTATAGATGGATGTCTTGGTTGATTATGATCGTGTTGTGCCAGGGCTCGGGCTTTCCGTCCGACAGAGGTGTTTAGCCTGTTTCGAGGTTTTGGGTTGTCGGGTGGAGAGGCGAGCTTCGTGTGATTTTGAGTTCTAGGTCTAGCATGTCGGAGCTTGCGATGTTTTGGAAACAGAGGAAGGCGCGGGAGCAAGAGCCCCTGAAAGCCAAAAGCCGAAATTACTTTACCGCAAGGCTTCCAGCTCTTACATAAGCCAGTTGTAAGGCTTGTGCAGTGTGCAGCTTAAGAGGATTGGGTTCAAGTTCAAACCGGAGATCACGTGCAGTCTGAGTCCTGAGGAGTTGGTTCTCCGAAGCTGCCGCCATCCTGGGCAATGGGTTGCTTGTCGAGTCTCAGAGCAAGTGCCCAGAACCTTACTACCGTAGGGCAGATGGGTTCCAAGAGACACCAGCAATTTTTCTCAGTGCTTGTTCACCCCACCTATAGGCCCAATGCAAGCTGCATGGGGACACTAGTTACACTAGTTGCAGTGAGGCAAGAGGAGACTTCTCAAGCTGAGAAAACGGAGCATCTCCAGCCTATCTTTCACAATTCCAACTCTTTTCCCTGAACTCCTCGAGGTCCAAACCCCTTCCGAGCAAATTTTTAGCCCCGAACAGGTGGCAGCCAGTTTCAGCCAGCGTCAAGCTAGCAGACTCCTTTGAAGGCTAAAGCCTTAGCGAGGCTTGCCGGCGCGTGTCATTTTTCCGAGCAATTCTCGTGGTGCTTGGGTTCGAGCATTCGGGATGTTCCAGCATAGACGTCCTTCTCGATTCCAACAAACACGTGAAAGCAATTGGCTTCTCCTCAGAAGCAGCGCGTCAGCACCTGCAATCACCTACTCACACCTAGGATCATCTATGAGAAGCTGTAAAGTATGGGGAATTCCACGCTGAGGAGCAGAGCCTGGAATCCCTATGTGGGTCTTTGGAGGCCATCCCCTGGACTACTCGGCAGGCCGTGTGGACCTCGGCTGTGGGAAGTAAGGTTGAGCGGTCATCTCTTTCTCTCTCTCTCTCTCTCTCTCCCTCTCCCTCCCTCCCTCTCTCTCTCTCTCGCGCTTATCCTCTCTCGCAATCGCTCTGGCTCTGTTGCTCTCTCGCTCTCTGTATAAGTCTCTCCGTTTCTCACTGTCTCGCTGCGTGGTCTCTGTCTCTCTCTGTCTCTCTGTCTGGGCCTCTCTGGTCTCTGTGTCTCTCTCTCCCCTGTCTTGCTCTCTCCCCATAAATATAATCGATAGACGAACGAACAAGCAAGCAAAAAACACATAAATGAATAGATGAATAAACTCATATGGTCGTACAGCTGAATGAAAAGATCGCTAACTTATGTTAGTTAGGTAGATAGATAGATCGGCAGACAGATAGATGGATGGACACATAGAGATTAACAGCTCCGGGCACGCATGTGCATGCACATCCCTTGCGTTTGCATGGGCCGAAACCGGTGCCGACACCAATACCAAACCGACCCACGACCGAAGGTCTTCAATGGATTTTGTGACAGATTTTTGCCGCCAGAATCACTTTCCATGTTCCTCTCAAGGGCCCAGGTCTGTATGCTCCAGATCGCGGGCAACTCTGGATTTAAGGGTCGGTAGTTGGACTGTAGGTATGCCTTCTACAGATGTCTCAATACAAAATCGGCACTCACAGAGCCTTGTTTTGGCTGACGTGGTCCAGGTCCCACATGAGGCGTGGGACGAAAATGCCTGATCCCCGAATGCCAAACCAAGGCTGCAGTGCAACTCGAGGTCCCGAATCCTAAAATTATCCAACAAATCCGGACTTGAGGTCAGAACCCAAGAGTCCTATGTCAGAAAAACCCTAGATTCTCCTTGATCCAAAAGTTTTTCCCTCATGCAGCAACACTCGAGTGATCAGGGTTCACCTAGGCCTCGGCCACGGTCGCTGCGCCATTGCCACTGCGGCCGCCAAGCGAGGAGGCTTCGGGTTTTTGGGTCTGGTGGCGTTTGAAGGGGCTTCGGGTTCAAACTGGAGGAACCATAAGCTTCTTCAAGTTTAGTGATTCAGTGCTCAGTGGTAGCAGTAACGGCAGTTCGGCAGTTGCAGTATTGACAATATCTGCAATTGTCCATGACCAGCAGAGAAACAGGAGCAGTCAACTCAGTGGTCGTACTAAGTGGCGGCCACGGCAGAAGAATCATGAGGCAGACGAAATTGAATGTACTGAGGTCTACTTGCTTGTCGCTTATCCGTTTAGGGCCGTGGCCCTGTTTTCTGCCAGGTGGCTCCCGGTGGTTGCGATGGCTGTGCGACTCTTACGATGCAGGTGCAGGCGACGGCAGAGGCGCGGAGCCGAGCCGGTGGGGGTCTTGGGAGAGCCGAAAGCCGCCCCCAAAAGGCTCCACGGCTGCCCCTTGGCCTGGCTGCCTTTCTTTTGAGCACTGCTCCTATAAGCAAAGAGAGCTGGCGCTTCGCTTCGTCTCCTTCGTCTCCCTCTCTCTTTCCGCAGAGGCCTTGCTTTTGCTCGGCTCGGGCCTCGTCACCTGGGCGCAAGGCGAGGTCCCCTCTCGGAGGAGTGGCCTTCTTTGGAGGTGACTCCTCTTGTTGAGGTCCTCTGTTGAGATTCTGTAGGGGTCGAGCTGAGAGTGTATTCCGATGTCGGGCGTCCTGCGGTCTCGAGTACTGCAGTCGAAGCTAAACCCACGTCTTGATCCTGCCCCCTTGCAGCGAGCACGTGAAGGGGCTGGTGTGTAGCAGCGTAGCATTGGCATGAACAGCAGCCTGCGCCAGATTTGTCGCATGAACAGCAGCGAGATCTTTGCAGCCTTGTGCCTTGGCATCTGGTCGAGGGTCGAGGGATGGGCCGGGTGCAGGTTTCTGGTGTAGGGTCCTGGACATTCGGCTTGGAGGTCTGGAGGTCTGGCTGAGTCGGTCTCTGCATGTTCCGAGCATGCCAGTGCCCAGCAGCGCGGCCATGCCACTGCTGCGTGCACTGAGCCCGCTGCGCCCTTCAAAGGGCTGCTCCGCTGCTTCGAGAGGTCTTGGAATGCTGCCGGCCTGCGGCTTTTGCCGAAGGCATAGAAGCTTTCTTGGCCGGCCTGGAGCGGCGGAGGCGCCGTGACGTAGCTATATTCAAACCTACAGCAAAAAGAAGCAGTCTTGCCGGCAGAAGCTCCGCTACGAATCTGCAAGCAGGCAAGGAAAGTATCGTAGCGCAGTCGTAGTCATCCAGTGGTGTAGCATACTGGTCCAAACCGCAATGAAAGCGTCATTCTGAATGTCGGGTGATGAATTCCGGTCTGTCGCAGGTGGACCGAGCTCTCTGCGACTGGGCTGAAAGTGCAACGCTTCCATCGGACTGTTGCAGTTTCGGATGTCGTTCAGGGCAGCTTTGTCCAGGCCTGCCCCTACAGGTTTTCATGCCTGTCTTTCCGCATGGAATTCAGCGCCATGATGGACATCTAGCACGCTGGCACCACGAAACCTCAATCCCAACCCTCAAGAGGACCTTCCCGGATCTGCCCTTTTTGAGCCGTGCAGGCACGCTGGTAAACCGTCATTACTTTCTCCACAGTCGTAGTCCTCGTCGTCCTTGTCGTCGTAATCATCTTCATCGTCATTATCATAATCATCGTCTTCACTGGTGGAGGCAACGAGATGTTTCACGGCATGTTCAAAGCGAACTCTCAGGCTTTCCCCGTGCCATCGGCCGCCTTGGACCTGCCAGCTGCGCCAGCTGCGCAGGCACGGATGCGCCTGGTGGCGTTTGGGGCTTGGGTTTCAGGGTTTCTGAGGGTTTCGGATCTAGCGTTTAGGTGCCAAGGTCTGTGCTCGTTCTGAAGCTCAGTCGCTGTCACTGAAGCTGTGAATCGTGAAGTGTTCAAACAATAGACGACGAGGATCCTCGTGCCCAACATGTTAAGCCCGAAGTCCCTGAAAGAAGATTCGGATCCAGAGTTCTACCGACCGTTTTACTCTGCAGCGCTGCTTATGATTTTGGAAAGAAGCTTGCAGAAGCGTGCCATACCCGTTGAGCCAGACCTCCAGCCATCGTCTTGAGAAGCGAGAGTATTCCCTTCAGACCGGTCGAAGCAGCTGCTTGACTTGGAGATGACCTTTGGGTACAGTAAGTAGATCACGAACCGAAGCCTCGAAGAGTTCTTTTAACTTGACCTCTGGATTTTTCCCTTCAGACCATGCTGAAGCGTCTCCTTAACTGTTTGCGCGTCGCAGGAGCCCTCTGAGCACAGTCTCGCAGAGAAGCAGAGGCTGAAGGCGGAGCTTCAGAAGGACAGAGGAAGCTTGGAATGCAGGGGCCCGGGGCCTGGCTGAATTTGGGGGCTCGTGGACAGGTCTGTCGGGTCAGAGCTTGGCTCCTTCACACGGTGACACTCAGTCGATGCATCTAATGCTGCTCTGTCGACAAGCTTCTTCGCTGCAGGAGGTTCGCCGGGAAGAGGAGAAGGTTCGTGTTGCGACGCAGATTCCATTGTTCGTGTAATCATGCTTGCAGTGCAGTGCTGCTGCGACTGATTCGGTTTCTGCTATTGAAACTGCCGCCATTACCACTGCTATTACGACGACTACTACCACCGACCACCTTCTCCTGTACTGTACTGCTACTACTACTACTACTACTACTACTACTACTCCTACTACTAGTGCTGCTACTGCTACTACTACTACTACTACTACTGCTACTGCTACTGCTACTGCTACTGCTACTACTACTGCTACTCCTACTGCTACTACTACTACTACTACTACCACCACTGCCACTGCCACTACCACTACCACTCGACGACGAATACTACTCCTACTGTCTTTTTCTACTTCTAGTACTCCTGCTACCTACTACGACGACGGCTACTACTACGAAGACTACGACTACAACTACAACTACGACCACAACGACGACGACGACCACGACGACGATGCAAATGCTCACTCTAAGGAAGTTGGTTTTGCTGTTGCAAGCACTGCAAGTCATCCGATGGCAGAATTGGCGCTGTTTAGGACAAGAATGCGATGAGGATAAGGGTAAGGACGACGACGGCAGCGACGACGACGACCTCGACAATGCAGATGTCGCGAAGATGATGGTTACGATGGTGATAGGTCTGTTGATACCGCAGAACTGGAGGAGGGTCAAAGCATTAATGCTGACAAAAGCAGCAACAGCACGGATGTTCACCGCAAGAGAAGCGGATAATGGCAGAGATGACTGTCATTTTGAGCATTCCGCTCCTGAGCTACCGAAGCCTTACATGCAAAATCCATCTCGCCTCGATAGCTCGTCAGACTGCAAAAGTAGGCGCAGAGAAGGCCAACGATTCCTGAGTGTGGTGATGGAGATGCTGGTGGTGATGGTGACGCTGCTGCTGCTGCTGTTTTGATGCGGTTCAAAGCAAGAAGACACCGACTATTTCGGGAAGGTCCTGGCTCAGCTGCGATCCTTGCGTGCAAGGCCGCCCCTGGCCGAGGATGCTAGCAGCGAAGCTGCATGAACCTAGTTGCTCAAAAGTTGAGGCATCAACGTTTAGGTTGTTGTGGTTTCAGAACGACCAAGTTCACGTGATTGGGTTTGCACTCCTGTGGTGTCTGGTTAGGCAGGCACCCACGTTTTGTAGGCAAAGCTTGGAGTGGTCGGGATAGAATGCCCCGGCTGGACGAAGAAGAACCAGCAGTGGTCGTGGTAGTCCTAGTCGTGGTGGTCGTGGTAGCGGTAATGGTAGCGGTAGCAGCAGTAGTTTTCGCACCATCGCCGACAGCAGCAGCAGCAGCGGCAGCAGCAGCAGCAGCGGCAGCAGCACCAGTCACCACCACCAACCACCAACCACCAACCACCAACCACCCAC
>BGNK01005993.1:9568-31451 GCA_003297005.1 Symbiodinium sp. clade A Y106
CCCCCCCCCTGCCGGCACCTATTTCGGATCCCTTGGACCTAGTAAGAGCACTAGGTAGTAGTAGTAGTAGTAGTAGTGTATATGGCTCCAATACTAAGAATGGCCTAGTCTAGCCGAAATAGGTGCCGGGAGGGGGGGGGTCTTGGTTTGCGTTGGTTAGAGTTTATAGTAGGAAGAGTGGAGTCCCCCCCCCATCCAGTACCTATTTCGATCGGTTGTACACTAGTCCAACCTAGTACTACTGCTAGTTCCAGGTGCTGTACAGGTGCAGTATCCGTCGCAGTAGTAGCAGTAGTAGTAGTAGTAGCAGTACTAGTAGTAGTAGTAGTAGTAGTAGTAGTAGTAGTAGTAACAGTAGTAGTAGTAGTAGTAGTAGTGGTAGTAGTACGAGCAATGGAAGGAATTCCTGATGCAAGGCCTCCATCTCGCTCTTCACCAGGAGCCTCGTCGCTGCCTAGCCGAAGGGTCGAACTGGGCCCGAACTCCCAAAGTGGGTGTTTGGCACCACAATGCACCACACCAACAAGAAACCGCGTTCCACCCCCACCTCCAGAGGCACAGATGTCGTCACCGGAGTTTGCCCGGCCTGCCCAAACACACAGGTTTTCGCATGCAACTGCAAGAATGCAAGACAATACTGTAGCCCTTACCCTGAAAAAAGGCCTTGGTGATCGTCTTGTTGTAGTGTGCAGCATCCTGCCAAGGTTAAAGAGTTGAAGCATTGAAGCCCTTTCATTCAGCATCATCCAGAACCCGCTTGCACAGCACTTATAGCATGGCAATTTGCCTTGCGTGTCTTCTTTTCACGAAAGCCCCCAATCGCGATTCGTGGATTTGTACAAGTGGCTGCTATGCCCCGATGGAGCCCTTCACATGATCATCGCCTTTCGTGCGATCACTTCCCTTGGAGTGGTCGCTGGGTTCTATCGCTGTCTGATACGGAGACGGAAGCTTGGACTGAGTGACAGCAGGGAATGGATGAACTCTAGGACCGGGCTTGATTGCCATCTCAGACACTGGATCCAGGCGTGCACGTTCCTCGGAGGCTGGATCCAGTCGCGCATGCTTGCTGCTGGGCGGGGTGCAACTCTTCGATGAGCTTGAAAGAGGACTTATGGCAGACCAAAACGGGGGACCATGTTCATGTTCTGGAGCCACTGCTTTCCCCTTGCCCCGCCGACGATGCTTCTTTGGTTTGACAATCGCGATCGGCGGAGACATGTCATCCATGGCACTCCAATCCGGGCGCAGCGTCCGGGGAGGTGTCCTCTGCTTGCTGTCCATAGCCCTCGGGATCTCTCGGGCAATCTCGGGCAAAATGCAGCTGTCATCCGTGCTTCACTTACTGGTTGTGTGATCTGAGGGCAACAGCACTACAGCACTGCACTCTAAGCCCGGGATTCCAAACCAGGTCACACCAAAGAGCAGCTGGCCTCGCCCCCGTCATGGGAAGCTGCAGCTGTCGATGATGCCGCAAGCAAGGCCTGCCAAGGAGGCTTCCCACGCCCACCTAATTTCGCAAAGGCCAACCCCAAAGCTCGCTGGCAGTCCCGACAATAGCTAAGCTCGAAGAAACCAATGGTGCGAGCTGTGCCCCACCTCCTTCTGGGTCAAGGGATCATCAGCCTGCAGGACGCAAGAGGTGCACAAGAACCATCCAAACAGGGGGCACCATGCTGTGCCCAATGCCTAGCCTCCTTCTGGGTCGCGGGATCACCAGCCTGCCGGAAATGGTCGGTGCACAGGAAGCATCAAACCTATGGGGTGTGGCCGATCCTTCTTGAACGTGTCCTTGCTCACCACATCACCAGCCTACAGAAGGCACGAGGAGTGGGCAGTGCCCCGGAGGAAGCCAAGAAATCAAAACATCCCCGCCTGGCTCTGGCCGTCGGCCACGGGTTCAACTGCCTCCAGAGCAGCAAGGGTGACGAGACCAAAGGCAAAACCTGCAAAGGTACTTCAAGGCCACGACCACCATGGCAAGGGCAACCGGCTCGGCGACCTGTCGGCCAAGCAACAACACGAACAAGCCAACGGTGCGAGCACAGAGTGGTCCTGGATCATCGCAGGCCCAGCCTAAGTCAGGAGGGGCCGCAAGGCAAAGCCATACCAGTCCAGGCCAACCCGGAGTCCAAGGCAACGACCGTGACAGATGTAGTGGTAGGTTTTTGGGCCTGAAGCAGCAAAACTACACAGACATCGATGCAGGGTGGAAGGGNGGGGGGGGTAGGGAGACCCATCGACGCCCTGACCGAGGTCGCAGCCACAGCATCCCCAGCCACGGGAGTTGCAGAGGCGAATGCAGTAGAGATTGGATTCGAGCCGCAGCCAGGCAACCAGTGTACATGAATCCCTAATCCAAGCACTTCTATCGACAGCAAGCACATGTCGCAAAGTCTAGATGTCAACGAAGCCAAGGCCCTCACCGTCGGCACGGCAGGAGCAGCTCGATCCTGACAGGAGGCAGTCAGCAGTCAGCGACGGCGCAACACGAGTGCTCGGCCTCTCGATCAGCACGCCTACTGCGGGGCCGAATGGGTTCAGGTGCATGAGAGCAAAGCCAGCAAATGAAAGGGGGGCACGAAGACAGGTCCACACCAAGGTCCAGGCCAAGAGTACTTTCTCACCGCCAGTGATGACCTGCAGCAGGGCAGAGCTTGGAGAGGTAGTTTGGATACGAGGTGGAGACTTAGGGAGGGATAGGGGCTTGGACGTTTGGGCCTGAGGGTTTCAGTGTTCGGGGTTTGGGTTTTGGGTTTGGGGTTCGGGGGTTCCGGATTTGGCGTTTGGGGTTGTGGGGTTTAGGGCTTTGGGCTTTGGGGGGCCAAGTTTCGGGTTTGGGCTTCGGGGTTTGGGGTTTGGGCTTTGAGGCTTGGGCCTAGGGGTTTGGGTGTTCGGGCCTTGAAATCTTAGGGAGGGTAGTTGAGACACAAGGGGGAAACCCCAAGGGAGAGGAGAGGGCAATCACGGAAAGCCAGCATTGGTTCGGGCGCCCTGAATCCCTGAACGGGTGAATCCCAAACCCAAGAACCGAACAACCCCCGTTTTCAAACACATCCAGTGCAAAACGAAGCTCGGCCGGCCGTGTGTGCATCACCGCCACATCTAGTCTGCAATCGCTAACCCATAACCGGCCTATGCCTGGGATATCTGGGCTGCGACCCCGTAGCCTATAATATACCCCGCACACACGGCGTGAAACTCACCCCTCTGCGATCCTCTCTGTGCTTCTGTTGTGCTGCGGTTTGCTGCGGTGTGCTGCGGTATGCTGTGTTGTCGTGCTGTGTTGTGCTGTGTTGTGTTGTCTGTTTGACGAGGATCTACGAGGATGACGACGCACTGCCACTGCCACTACCACTGCCACTGCCACTACGGCTCAGGCCATCGCCCTTCTCGCTGTCATCGTCTTTTCTGTCGTCGTCCTTCTTCTTGTCGTCATCACTCTTCCTGTCATCGTCCTTCTTCTGGGCATCCTCTGAGATCTTCGCGATCTTGATGACGGAGACTGCACACCCGACCGCCTGGTATCGGTGCCTCTCATCGCAGCCCGGATCCTCCGCATCCTCCACCAGCTCCTGCAGGCTGCTCGTCATTGGCATCCCGGAATAGCAGATGCATGCACTGCCCTCCAAGTGGGCTACCTCGATGCGCTCCTGGCCCACGATGTCCATGTATCGAAAGGGCTGTGTCACCCAGTGCGGGACGTCATTCTTCCTGTCATCGTCTTTCTTTCTGTCATCGTCTTTCTTCCTGTCGTCGTCCTTCATGGACTCATCTGTCTGCACTTCCGTGCTCTTCACGGCCTTCACGGCCTTCGCGGCCGCCCGCTTCGTGCTCTTCATGTCCTGCGCCGGCCGCTTGCTGGCCTTCTTCGTCGCCTTCATCGGCTTCTGGTCCTTCTTTGTCTTCATGGCCTTCATCGGAGCATGGCCCGCCGGCTTCTTCATCCTGCCACGCCTCTCGCAGAAAATCCGCGACGGAGCAATGCAAACGGAACCGCGAAAGGCCCTTCGTCCAACACCAGCCAGGCAAAAGGCCCAAGGACAACAGGTATGCAGCGATGCCCGGGACAGAAGTAAAGCTGGATCTTCGCCCAACACCAGCTAGGTAAAAGGCCACAGGACACCAGCTGTGCAGCGATGGTCAGGAGACACAGGAAGCAGAAGTCAAAGGCGGCAGCCCATGCAAACGAGCAACCGACAAAGCCTGTGGGAATCCTAGGCTATGTGTTCAGGGATTCCAAGAACGATAGGGAAGGTTTCCAGAGATGTTTCCAGGCAACTTTGTCACAGTCTGGCTTCGTACGATTAACTCCACACGTGATCTCTGCTCCCACACAGCATGTCTTGAGGCATCAATTCCCACACGGCATTGCACAGCACTACCGTCATCACATGCACTGACAGTCAACTGATCCTGCAGAGCAACGACACCGAAGCCAAGCCACCCCAGCCCGAAACACCCCCAAACCCCCGAAGGCTTCCCACGCCTGCTCCGAAGATGCAGCCGCATCATCTCCGCCAGGATCCGTGGCCTGGGGGCAAAATCACGGGCAACACCAGACACAACGGGCAGACGATACTCGGCTGTCACTTGCATTGCACTGCGGTCACCCCTTAAGCCAAAAACACCGCCCGTCCCGGAACCCACAACCACCGAACCCTCAGGACACCGTTAAAGGGCGCACCTCGGAAGAAGTAGAGGGGAGCAGCGATGTCATAGCTGCCTGGCGACAGGTCGTCAAGGCAGTGGACTCCGACCCAACTGACTCAACTGATCCTGCACAGCACGACTGTCGCTCTCTAGGCCAAACACAAAACCCGGAACCCATGTACCCCCGAAGCTCAAAACTCCTAAAGGGCGCACCTCGAGGGCCGGATTGCGATCCAGCGATGGAGCTGCCTGGCAACAAGCTAAGTCTCTTCGCTCACAACAGAACTGACCCTGCACAGCACCAGCGTCGCCACCTAAGCGAGGAGCACCGCCCGGAACCAACAACCCCCCGAAACCACCCAGGCCCGTCACAACATCCCAAACAAGGCCGCACCTGGAGAGCCGGGTGAAGACCAGGATCCACGTCCTGGTATGTTGGCCAGTCGCAGTCACGACATGTCGCAACGCCCGAGCAATGCACCAGCAGTCACTTTCACTACAGACGGATAACTTGCACATGTGCTTAAATAGACCCTCCGAATCCCGACACCGAATCCTCAAATCCCCCAAGCCTCCAAGGGAATGAGCGGGGCAGCGGCATCCGATACTGCAGCTTGATAAACTTAAACTTCTCCCAATTTATTGGCTGATATTGGCTGTTACGTGCTGCACACATCCCAGCAATCCTGCATCGCCACGGTCGGGTGCGAAGCCAAGGACAGCGACTGTTCCACTGCCTCCCGACAACACAAAGCGAAGGCTTCAACTACACCGCACTCGAATAGTAAGAGGCTACCTGCACGGAGAGGGCATCAGCCTGCTCAGGCACGATAGAGCCCGAAGTCGCAGCAGTCACCTGGCAAGGAATTCCAGTCGGGACAGCGGAACACCTAGCAGCCCAGCACAAACCCGAGAACAGCAATAGTAGCTCATATTCGAACCAAAGCTTCAGCTTCAAGTCGAGCCTCCCCACTCGGAACCGGCACGGCTCCAATCTCGGTCGTTGGCTCCTGGCAAGCCATCGGAGGCCCCCAGAAGCAAAAAGCCGGAACAGTCCTGGGCCTCTTGCTTCTTCCTCTTCTTCCGCTTCACAAGCCCCCGAAGCACCGGATCCTGCATGCAAGCAACTTATAACCACCCAAGCTCCGAAACCCTAACTATGCCCCACCAAGCCCCAGGGTGACCTACAGCTAGCAGCTAGAGACTACACTGGGTTGAAGGTCGGACGAACATCACATGAAATCACCCATCGGCACCGTCCTGCTCTGGCTTGTATTCAGTGTGCCACGGAGGATCCTGCCAGCAGCCAAACCACTCCCTCCATCTTAGAAACCCTCCCCCTGAATGCACACCTCTAATCCAGATGGTGCCCGGACCTCTACCCCGTTCTGAGCTGCCCAATCGGCAGCTCCCGACCAGCTTCTGAACTCCTTGCCGTCGTCTTGCCACTGGTCTGAGCACAAGCAAAGATCAAAAGCATTCGGCACGACCCGCCCCCGGACGATGAAACGCATGGGCATCCCAACGCAGCCACGTTGCGATCAATTCTGCCCTTCGAGAGGTGGGTCCGGTCGACCCTCTCGATCATCCAAGGCATGATGTCTCAATGAATTTCCAGGAATGCTGCGAAGGTGCTCTGATAGTCGCCGTGATGTCTCAGTGTATGTCCAAGTGCTGCGAATGTTTGCGTCTGTGTCCCTGCATCTACGAGACAGCTTCAAGCAGGGGCTCGCAGCGATCTGACATGATACTGGCAGACCAACGACACACACACACACACGAAATCGCATCCCTCCTTGCCTCTCTGACTCTCGGTGTGCTGTCTACTCGCTGCTATCCTAGCTTGCTCACTTAGTACTCGGAACCTATTTCTCCCCCCCCCCCCCCCNCCCCCCCACTCTCACGTAATAGGTCCCGGCAATAAGTGCCACCACAGAGTGACCCCCCCCCCAACAACCGATTCTGAGGGGGTCCCTATACCAACACTGAACTGAAGGGCAAACATGAATGCGAACCAATGCTCACAAGAATCTGTGGGTGCGTCTGCGGGTCGTGTGCTCCAATGTGAATTCATGCAGAATGTATGCATAATAGTCACTATAGTACAGGTATTGTGCGAACATGGCATGCAGTTGTTGTACTGCCGGCACGTGCAAGTGGCGCATGCGATCATGCAGAAATGAATGCATCAGGCACCCAGTTGGTGCGGCTCGCACTGGCACGGATTGCAGGAGAAAAACAAGCAACGGTCCAAGAACACAGCACATAAGTAAAGTAAATGAAGGCAGTATACGACTACGGATAGTGCGACTTTCACTCTGTGGTTGGAGCCTTACACTCCATCTGTACATGCCCCCGCACTAGCCAACTCAGGCTCGAGAGCGGTCAAGGAAGCGCTGGACGCGAATGTCAGCATGTCTCCGTCCAGCGAAGTGCGAGTACCGAGCTGTGTCCGCACCTCCCGTGTCCGAGCCAGCGGCACGGCGCAAGAAGGTGGCCAAAGTGGTGAGCAGCACCGGAACTTCGAGCACGGCACGCTGGGCTCGGCCTAAGAAGAGCACCACGCGCAGGAAGCCGACCTTGCTGGCCAGGCACCTCGACCGGCACCAACCGTCAGAGGCCGAGGTCTGAAGCCCCACATAGTCCGGCAGGACGGAGACGGCTGCATGCTGGACACTCGTCGTGGCGGCAAACGCCTCACCCGACATGGCATCCAGCCAAAGCCTCCACAAAGGCCATCGGATCTCCGGAACGCTTGGCGCCGAAGTAGAGGTCCGCGTCCGCTTGACCGAGAACTACCACGATCGGGACGGCAACCGTCACGGCGCCATCTGTCGCGGAACTCACCACGGGAAGCTCCCGCTCCAACACCTGCCTCGAGAGAGAGCTCGGAATCCCGAGTCACACGACTGACACTCATAGCAGCCGGAAGGCAATGACGGGAGCCACTCCGGGGGTCTTGTTAGCCGGGAAAGCAGCCTCTGAGGCGTCCACGGCGAGCATCCCTGAACAGGCGAAGCCCAAGCTCAAGACACCCAGCTGCCCCAGAGAGGGAGCGTCCTTAGGCGTCTCCAACTCATCGGGTGCAAAAATCAAAACGCCCCGTGGGCCATTAAAATGGCGAGATGGCATGCTGTCTGCAAGACGACACTGTACAGGTCTGTGACCTGTGCCGCATCAGCGGCGCAGTTCCCTGTGGACCGGTCAGCGACCAGCATCCATTCTTAGTTTTGTGGTTTAGGGTTTAGGGTTTAGGTTTTAGCAATGGTTTTTGGGTTGAGGGTTTAGTTTTTGGGGTTTAGGGTTTAGGGTTCAGTTTTTGGGGTTTAAGGTGTAAGGGATGATCATACGCAGGCAGAACCATTGGGGGAAGGCCTAAACCAAACCACTCACAGAAGGGGCGGGGGGGGGATGATCAAACAGAGGGTAGCATTGGGCGGGGGAGGGGGCCGCCGGGGCGCAACCATGTATCGGAGTGTGCATTGCTGAGGGTACGGTTCAGGACTCAGGGTATATTTGGAATGAAGGTAAGGAAGTTAAGGATTGATACAAGCACTAAGTCCTGAACACTGCTGTACTCTCCCAGAAAACCTTTAGCTAGGGACTGGGGCACCATGAGCGCGTCACACGCTGGGACGAGGCCACCAGTGAAAGACAGCGGGTCGTTGGAACACCTGGCAAGCTGCGATGCCCTGCCTTGCAGTTGCAATTGCCATGTTTAGGGTTCAATCTGCATCTGAACGAGTTCAAATCACAATCCCTGGTGTATGTAACACCCTGCCCTCGAAGTATGTTGCGGTCGGGATGTTCGGGGCTAACGTCAAGCAAATGTTTGGCAACTGCAACCAAAAGTGGGTCTCGCAACCCTGAATGCAAATTTTCGGACTTTACGACTTAGTCAACCCCGATGCTTTCAAGTACCTGAAGCCCTCAACCCAGAAAGCCCACTACACCTCAAATGCGACATGTACCTTGATGTGTAAGGCGATTAATAACATGATTTACCGTACATTGCGTAATTGGCTTCAAAATCCCTCAATCCCAAACACGATCACTGTTTCGAAACCGCCCACCGAGAGAATGCATCGCTTCGCTTGCGAGAAACTCCCGCACGCTGGACCGCAGCACGGCGCGGCCATCGAAGTTCCGGGAGAAGGGTGTTCCTTTAAGGGTCCGGATGGACGTGGACCGTGGGGTTTATTTAAGTTTACTTAGACTTGAGTCGTGCCGTTTGGACCGCTTGCCAAGTTGGGATCTACTGGAGAGGTTACCGTAACTTCAACTGTCGGGCGATAAACCCGTCTTTTGCGGAGTGTTGGAAGGATTCATCGCAGCTCGGATAGACTGTCCAAAGTACTAACTGGTAAGGCCTTAACAGGACAAACTAAGCCCTACATGCCTACAATGCCTCAAGCCAATGACACTTCTTGGGCTGGAAAAAACGGATCCTGAACGGATGATGCTTCCTTCCGCAGTGAATATAAGATGTTGAACCTAAACCCTAAACTTCCTAAACCCTAAACCCTGCAAGGGCGTCGAGAGTCTCCCGGCACCTTTTAGCTGCAGTTCCCAGGTGTGGTGAGATCCGCGGAAGTGGCCAATGGACATAGCCCGGCCATCACCGTAGCCTTGTTCAGGATTTCCAAGTTTAGGGTTTAGGGTTTACGGGTTTAGAGTTGCAAAGGCTTTCTGCTTGAGCG
This sequence comes from Symbiodinium sp. clade A Y106, assembly GCA_003297005.1. Lineage (NCBI taxonomy): Eukaryota > Dinophyceae > Suessiales > Symbiodiniaceae > Symbiodinium > Symbiodinium sp. clade A. The sequence goes on from BGNK01005993.1 coordinate 18,922, forward strand.
GTTTCAGGGTCAGATTATTCTATGGATCTGTGTCCGACGAGCCTTCCGTGAGAGGGTTTAGGGTTTTGGGCTTACGGTTCTGGCATCTTGGATTTAGTGCGCTTTGATCTGGCTTCAAGAGAATATGAATGTCGCCACAGACTCCTGGCCACAGGATTTTATTTGAACTACTTCGGCTTATCACCTCTTGGAGGTGGCTTGCAGCATGAAAGGTCGGAGTTGAAAGTGCTTGACATAGATCTCATCTGTACTAGAAGGGTCAGGGGCCCCCGTGAGAAGGTTATACATACGACTCATACAACATTAAGTCGGCGAGCCACATAGGGGACTTATGACCTATTTATATTCCTACTTGCCACGTCTTACAATCCTTCATGTAAAGTTCCCCTCCAGATTTTGTGCGCCTGTTGCCTGAGATACACAAGGCTGAGCAACTTTCACCACTCCTGCAAGCCATGCGCAATTTGGTATTCCGTCAGTGCAATACACAGTGCCTCACAGCAAGCCGCCATTTAAGGGTTTCGGAAATAAGGCAGCCCAAACTCCCTAGTTTCACGAAAGCTGACAGAGCCCTTATAACACCCGACAAGCCCTTTGCAAAAGCCGAATTTTCAGATTCCCCCGAATTAAGCCGCAAACCCTGAGCCTTTTCTCCTAGGATCGGCTGTTCCGGCCGCCGAGTGCTTGACAGTGGCAGGCTCAGACGATGTTGAGTCTATTGAGCCTTTAGGATGGTGTAAGGGTTTCGAGTTTGATAGGTGTAGGGGGTGTGCGGGTTTAGGGTTCAAGACTTAAAAATTCAAGATGAGAGTCAGTTCATGCGTGCTTTGTTGTTCGGCGGGCATAGCGTGGAAGCCGCTGCGAAAACGCCAAGACGCCCCAGAGGCCGAACGGGGAGTCCGCAGAGAAGCTGCCGTTGACAGATGCGCCGTAAGGTGTAGCCTTCAGTTCAAGTTGGAAGTGGCTTCGTTAGGGTTTGTGATTCGGCTCAAATCAGAATATCTTTTTAGGGCTTATGAGAGTGCAGGGTTTACGGGGCTGCCAGGAAGGAACAACGAAACTAGATGTTTGCTGTGCTTTTACTATTTATCTGAGCCAGAAGCCCGGAAACATCATCACGCCGAGTTCGAAAACCCGCACCCCACGCCCTGATCCAGACATACCCGGATCTAGCCCCAAGTAGAACTTGGTAAGATGGCATCTGTAATAAGTAAGGGGCTAAAATGAAAGTATACTCCGGCCAGCAGCCCAAGCCATAGCTTCCGTAGAAGAAGGCCAGTTGCCGGAAAAGATCTCCAGGAATTCGGGCGTCTCCGTCTCTGTGGCCGCAATGCCAAGCTCGGCAGACATGCTTTCTGATACAGCAACGACCTGCACGACTTTCGTTTAAGGTGGTAGGACTCTTAGCAGGGGCCGTAACCCGACATACTATGAAGCCTCACCATCCTAAAGCCTCGGAAGCATGCCAACGAACCTGCACTGCGCTACCTGCACTGCGCTAGGATTTAGGGTTTAGGGTTCCTCTAGATGAAACTTTTGGCAGGCACTTGAAAACGTAGCTTGCTTGCGGATTTCGTTGTGGGCCCCCGATAATTGTAGAGACATGGTGCTGTGCTGTCTTCTACCATACCCGAGCTGTTAATCACCGTAACCGTTCAAAATCGTCTCGGGTCTTCCTGTTGCTTGTTGTTGTGCTGTCCGAAACAGTGAACCGTACCTAGACCCCCAAAAGTAGTTAAAATAATGGCCCAGAACCTATAAAAGGCTATTACTCTACATACTTTTGGGGTCCAGGTAACAGCTATGATCTACCAGAGCTTGAAAGCGATGTCGGTGCATGCAGAGCGTGGTTTCCCTGACTGACATACAATGCATGAGCCAGACCGTATGGCACGCAACCGCACGTTCCCGGCCAAGGGCGGTGCAATGTACAAACATACACGTTGTTGTGTCCGGGTGATATATGATACGGGAGTTTCCGAAAATTAGGGGGTACCTTATTGTGGGGTCCTTACAATAAGGATCCTACCATGTAGGGTACTAGATTAGGGTCCCCCCATTTTCGGAAACCCCATAATTTACATCGGGCATGCGCCAAGCACTTTATGACTTGTGGTCCAGATCATGGGTTGGATAGAAACCATGAAGACTTTATGTGGGGAACCTCGTCATCTACGACCCGCAAAGAGCTCAACCCTTGACCCAAAGCCCTGAGTGCCCAAAACCATGTACACTTGTTATGTACTGCGGTTTGCAAAGCTCCCTTGACATATAACGACCTTATAGAACAACCCGCCAGCGAGCGTGATGCAACCAAAACCCTTCTACCTTCTACAACCCTTCTAGAACACATATGCGATATCACAGGATGCCCATCTACATACCCTGGTAACTATACCCCCTTAGAACCATATTAAACATATATTAAAAATGGCGTGTTTCAGGACAAAAAACAATTCCCAAGGAGACTATAGGCAAGACGGTAAGAGCCCTGCAGAACCCTCTTGAGCGACTAGGTACAAAGATCCCCTGATAGAGCCCCTATAGATCCCTTAAAGGGGCCCCTTATAGTTACCCTAAAGCGCCAAAAAGGTTACGGTTAGGTAAATCGCCTCAGGGCCCGGTAGTGCTTCGGGGAGCACCGGGACGAAGTGCCCAGAGTGGACGGGCCGAGACTCAGTAGAAATCACCTGAGGACTCCATTTAGGGAGCTACGGTCTAGGTTGCACAAAGGCCGGACGATTTTTTTAAAGCGATGTTTAGGGTTTAGAGTCGTGAAGATTATGTGTCTGAGGGTCTAGAGCTTGGGGCCTGGGGTGTCATGGGTTTGGAATGGGGTCTCTTTAGTCTTGGGCACTGCTTGTGGAGTATGCTTGCGGGTCTTCGGGCTTGTAGCCCTAGATACCACGCTTGCAGGGTCCAGGGTTCAGGGATCTCTACTCGTTGTTTTTAGTGGGTGTCGCACTTCGTGGCTAAGGATCGTTGGGTGTATGGGAGCGGGCTCATGGGGCATTTCGTGCTGAGGGCATCGCATCTGCAGTCTGCCTCTCCGGCTGGAGATCTCCCAGCCATGACCCGTCCAATCCTGGGTTCTTGTTAAGGAATTTAATGTAAGCTATCATAGTAGGGATTTATTAACTAATATGGTTTCCTTATTATGGTAACTTAAACTAAATCCTTTAGCAAGAACCCAGAATCTCTTCCAGAATTCCTGCAGCGCCCGCGCTCGGCAGTAAACGGTGCCTCAGCTGGAGCAAGTCGGGGGAGGCCTTCGGGTCAATGCAGGGGCCTTAATAATTAGAATAGGGTTTGGGGGTGTATTATACTATAATTATAACAAGGACAACAAGGAACCCCAAAATAGTATAGGTAATTATTACGGCCCCTATAGTAAGTCATCTGGCCTCAGGGTGGACGGTTTAATCAGGGTTTGTATCATGGGACTTTGGGTTCAGCGATATGTAGTCGGTCTTCACCTGGTTAGAGCGTTCAACGGTTTTAGGGTTTATGGCGTTGGGTTTAGGTTCTCGATTTAAAATCTCTATAGGCGGGACTTCAAGAAGGTGGCATCCGCTTTAGGTTTCTAGTCAAGGGGGCCGAGGGGAACAAGCAAAAGGTGCTCGTCTTTGAACTCTGCCCCCCTTAGAACCATAAGAAAATAACAAAAACAAATCATAATTCCTAAGGGGACTGTCGTGAACAAGTGAGCCCAGGCTTCAAATATCCCAAACAGCCGAACTGAAGCCGATTTCTGGCGGTGGTTTTCGAGAAGAATGCAGTTACAGCCCTCCAGCCAGCAGGGCAGGGCCTCTTGTACAAATTATGAGCGTTGTCTTGGAAATGGATGTATGGACTGCAGCGCAACAGTGATACCAGCTCGGAAAAACCGGCGAGCATTTTAAAATTTGACACAAGGTCTGCAAAACCGCAAGCTCCAGCCCCTGGGCCAAATTTTCCGACTTCAGAATTTCCCATAGCACCAACACACTCCGGAAACACTAAATTTAAACCAGAAACACTTATGTAAAACCTGAGCGATAAAGCTTAAAGCTTAAATTTTCAATCCCAGAACCTCTCCAGTGGCCAGTGGGTCTTCGGCGGCGCTTCCTCCGGCTCCTCAAAAGCTGCAATCCTGGGATGCGGTTTCGGGTTTGGGGCTTATGTAGGGTTTGGGGCGAAGAGCTTAGTGTCTACTGTGCAGGGGTTTTTGAATCCGCTTTCAACATGAACATGTCGTGAATCCTTCCAGGCGTGGTGGTATGCCGGTGGCCACTATAACGAACACAAAACTCAAGTTGTCCTCAAGAATGTCCCAGCTTCCGGCAAGCAGGCCGACAGCATGAAAGGCCTGCCAGTCATTGGATTTAAGACTTCCGGCTTTCAAGGTTGATCAGGACCTGAAGGCTTCAATCTACAAATACCAAAAACTGAACAACTGGACCAAATCTACGGCGCCCTCAACACCCTATAACACTCATATACCAAGCCGTTCTATTCTAAATTCCGGCTCCAGCCTCCTTAGCGTCTCTGGGGTTCGGGGATGTTAACCTCGATGGCATCAGCAAATGGATGAGGCTCCAGCAAAGCTAGAAGCCCGCATAGCCGAGTGGTGCAAGCAAGACGGGAACTTAATAGTCAAAGGCCCTTGCGTGCTTAGGGTGTAGGGATCGCGGGTTAGAGCTCAGGGATTACATGTTAGAGCTTAGAAGTTTAATTTAAGGGCTCGAGGGTCTGGGGTTTCAGGTTCAGGGTAGCTTTCAGGGTTTCGGCGCTCACACTCGGACAATCCAGGCGAGGCATATAGGTCGGACGTCTGATGAAGTGAGGGTTTAGGGTATCGGGCTTAGGCTTAGGCTTTCTGGCCATGCGCTTGAGGCTCGGAATTCCGCAGCTTCGAGGTAAAGGATTCCAGGGATTCAGGTTGAGGGGTTGCGGTGGGAACCTAAACCCGTAAACCGACTGTTGAGAAGCTTTTCAAGGTATCCTGTTTTTGTGTAGCTACAATATGGAACCCCGAAGACTATACTGCTATGCCAAGTTGGCAACGCTACATTTTTGGATTCCTGCTATTGAGTTTGCGGGTGTGCAGGTGCATGCAAACCTCGGGCAGAGACCGCCCACCATGAATCGCGTTATTGTAACGGGTCTTGGATTGGGTTTTGGCCCTGATAATTTGTATGACATTGCTGTCGTTGCTTTCTTGGTGGGTTTATGACTGCTTTTATTCTCACTGATTCTGCAATTACGAGGTGTTCAGTATAAACGCCCTCGAAGCAATCTATGGTAATAGGTTTCTGTACTAAAGCAATAGGGGGAACACTCACCCCCAATCGGAACATAGTTTAGAGCATGCCGAGCACCATTTCCGCGGCATTGTACTGGCTAGTGCGAGGCCCTAAACCCTAAACCCTAATATAGCGGCTATAATAATTAGAATAGGGGTATTGGGCCCACTATAATTTTTATAATTATACTAAGCAACACCCACAAAAGTATAGGTAAGTATTGAGGCCCCTATAGTAAACCTTGAAGTTTTTCGACTCTAGAGTTCACGGACTTGCTACCCCCACGTCCCGAACTGACTGCCGCTCAATCTTGAAGCGGCTTGGAAGCTCATGGGTAGTTATAAGTGGGGCTATAAGTAGGGTAACTATAATTACAAGCCCTATCAGGGGCCTTATAACCGTAGTTATAACTACCCATGAACCTCCAAGTATACGTCCCTAAACCCTAAGCCCTAAGACCCTGCTGCCTCCTTGTGGAGGTTCCAGTGCCGGAGCGTGCACTTTGCCGGCCAGCTCGCCCTGCTAGCGAGGGAGTTGGCCATTTCGGCAAAGTGAGCCCTTGATCAATAACGGTTGGGGATATTATTTTTCCGATCCCCAATGTTTTTTGCTGACCCCCGAGGCTGTCTTTCTGATTTGTAAGGCTATTTTTTGACCCCTCAGGTTCGTTTTCTGACCCCTAAGACGAGGCAACTTCACCCCGCCGGCCGGGAACCCCGTATGCTTCTACGTACCTATGCACCCTTCTAATGGCTTCTTAGTCCCCTTTCTGCCCAGACAAGGTTCCTGTCTTGCGACGGATGCGGTTAACGATCGATGAACTGAGGCCAACAGCAATCAGCCGATTTTGTGCCAAGCTTCCTATTTCGAAAACAAACTTTGGTCGGAGGGAAACGTTTGGTCTGGAGTCGACCTTGGCTGCTCAAAGCCTCCGGGTCGTGGTCCCGGATCACTAGCATCTCTTCTGACCACGACAAACACATCATCGTGGTTAAAGTCAGCCTCCAAGGAACCTGGATTGATGATGATTGATGTGAATAAAAGATCGAAGGAAAGCCATCGGTGGGATCGGGGTCGAAAAAATAACCCTGGGGGCCGAAAAAATTAGGAGCCCATAACGGCTTAGGGTTTAGGGTTTAGGAATAAACCCGCTGTCCTGATAAGGATTATAAAGTCAACAGTCGACATCACTGTTCTCTTTCGGATAAAGGCTTCATTAATCTCGCCTGCTTTGCGCAGATCATGTCCACTCACCTGTTTACATACGGTGACTTTTGTGTCAGCTGTACATGTCTCGAACCATTTCAATACATGGGCTGTATTGTCTTGAGATCTTCGGTTCTCGCTAGGTGCAGGCGAACGGGAGAATTTGACATGATCATGCCGCTTCTGGCTGCTACTTATTCCTGCGAGAATACTGGTACGACTGGAAGCCAGTACCCTCGCTACTGTCACTATGCCTTGCTAGCTCCGAGGCGGTAACAATGAGGATGTGTTTTCGATGACGCTTTCGGTGGCCGGCTGGATTGGGAGTTCTGCTTGCTATGCAAGAAAAACCCCGGCGATGCCAGTGCAACGGTTGAGAGTGTCAGAACTTCATGGCGCAGATCACCCGATTTCGCGTCCACGTGTGGTGTCATTCAGATTAATTCGCTATGCAGCTATTCTTTCGGCCTTCAACCCCAAAGCCTTAGGGGCTGAGCACCCTAGACCAAAACGGGAATTATGGTAGGGGAAAACAAGCCCCAAAAGGTTTCAAGGTTACCCACTCAGCTACTAAGACTGAAGAAGCCATAAACCCTAAACCCTAAACCCCTAAATCCCTAAACCCTACTAAGAGCCCACAACGTACAGTCACACTTTCATCTGGCTTCGCCCGGCGTGCGACGCATGGCAGCATTCAGGCTCGAAAGTTGGACAGTCGGGGTCCCAAAGACTCCAAGATCCCTTAATTCAGGAATATACTTTAAATTATAGTAGGATCCCTAGTATGATTTACGTAATTTATATTCATATTCCTTAATCAAGGGACATTGGAGTCTCTGGGGTTAAGCTGGCGTGGATGTTCGGCCCAGTCTGGGATGCGCGACACACTTTGCAGCATTAAGAGAAGGCACTTTCAGCAACTTGCAGTTGAAATCCCAAACTGCAGGTTGCTGAAAGCGCATCGTTGATACCATGGCATGGTCTTCATTTCTAGCGGTGGCTCATGAAGAGTGCTGTTACGCAGTATCGTTTTGGTTTGAAAGGGTCGGGCAGGCACAGCATGGATACAGCTCCTTCCATTTCTCATCTGCAACTCGAGTCTGAACGAACCCTGTTTGCCGAACTGCCTGACCCTGGAACATGAGAAGACAAAATGCAAGAGGGACCATAGCTCGGAGTCTCGAGATGTCTGGAGCAGCCCGCAACCGCAAGAGATAGATCAACGATGCAGAATGGCTCCCGATCGCAAACAGATTTAGATCAAGAGACAGACATCTTCAGCACCGAACCTTTCAGTCGGAAAGCCACACCCCCGAAGCCAAACCCCCGATCTTAAACCTTTAAACACGCCTCCAAAGCCCACCAATCCTGCGGAAGGCTGTTGGGAACACTTCCGCCAATTAAGGGTTTAGTGAGGGTTTAGTGTTTAATTCCAGTTTCCCTTCCGTGTTGGACTAGTCGACTGGGGTGCCCTAGCCAGTTCGGGGACAGTGGTGTGACGTGCTTAAACGGCGCCTTCTCGAGAAGGCCCGGCAGGGACGTAGCACAGCGCCATTCGCACCAGTGGTGACGAGCATGGTGCATTTGCTGCGGCATGAAGCGTTGGAGAAGGGGGCTACCCGAAGAACCAGAGGGCTTAGTAAGTAGGTGATAAGAAATACGTACAAGCCCTTCTGTTAGCCTGCTTGTTAAGTGCCACCATCTGGTGGATCCTGGCTCCCGAAGCAAGATAGCTTCCTTTCCATTCCTCCACAGCGCCAACCTAGAGGCCGAATGTCACACGTTGAGCCACCCTAATATAAGGGCCTCAATAATTAGAAGAGGGTTTTGGGGCCCATTATACTATAATCATAATAAGGCCCCCCCCGCAAAAAAAAAAGCATAGGTAATTGTTAAGGCCCCTCTAGTAAACCCCCAGCCCGAAACCCTATCAAACCGTATCAACAAGCCGGCGACGGCTCGCATTAGAGCCAAGAAGGCGAAGATCCTAACGCCTAAGCTGCTGCTGCGGCTGCAGTTATCGTTGTCGTTATGGTTGTTGTTGTGGTAGTCGTTGTTGTTTGCAGTGGTGGCAGCTATGCCTGTGGGGGCCAAGTCGTTGTTTTAGCTTGCCTTCTGCCAATACTCAAAGTCAAAGTCTAGGGTCAAGCGAACATGACGCCAAGCACGATCAAGGGCATGCATCTGAAGGTTGCAGCTCAAGGACTTGGAGAATAAGGCTCTCTAAACCCCAAGAAGTTAGAAACCATGTCTGCGGGTGAGGGTATTGCGTTTCTTCAGGGCTACATGTGCCAGATGCCTCAAGCCAATGCCCCAAACCCTGGCCTAAATCCGGAAAGTTCAGCAGGTGGGAAGGTTCGGATTCGTGCCTAGAAGGTTTCTGGTTAGCAAGTTTGGTTGATTTGGCATCTTTCTACTAGGGATGTTCCTCCAAGGCCCATAAAAGCTAGAGTCTATAAACCCACAACCCCAAACTTAAGCTTGAATCCCAGAAGCCGAACATTATACAACCCGGATAAAATCGTTAGACAACCGATGTCAAAGTTCCTGAGTGGCTGGTTTTTAACTGCGCGACTCGAGCTTCTTGGAAGTCGATAGACGCAACTCTGCCCAGGCTTCGGGTACCCAAGAACAATGCTGGGGTTCAGAGTCCAGGCCTTTGGGCCTTTACCTTAACCCCAAATAACCTACCTTTTCAGGGTTCCCTAATATGATTTCTTTATATAAGTCCTTAAAAAGGTAGGTTATTCGGGGTTAAGGTAGGGCTAGTTTTTGGGGGAAAAGGTTTTGAACATGTAGGTTTAAGGTGCGGATGCGCAGCGTTTAAGGTCTGCGAAGTGGAGTTCAAGGCTTTATGGTGCGGGGGACAAGGTGAGAGCCCATTTCCCCGCGCGACACCTGACAGTTCCCGAAGCAGTGAAGATCTGGCTTCGAAGCTCGAAATCAACTCTAAACCCTACACAAACCGTAGGGTGGAATCCTAAGGCCCTGTGCCCATCTGTCTAAGAGCATTCACAACGCGGCAATATGCGGCAATCTTGCTCGGAAAATCGATGTGGCAACTCAGGTCATCAACCCCAAACCCTGAGACACTAAGCCTAAACTCGAAACCCTAAATCTTGGCCTTACCTCAAAACCGCCTGGGACCTGGTTCAGATGAAGGAACTGTCTGAACGAACCCCAAAACGAACCCTATTCCAATTATTGTTCCAAAAACTCTTGGCGGAATGGAATTCGGAACAGTTGGCATTTCATCATCTGCCCTTATAGGCTTCTGTGTAGTCATGATACACGTAAGGCCCCATCTACTAAGCCGTTACATAGCCCTTATAGCAACCCTTTCAGTAATCCTAGAAGGAACCCTGTTCCTAGGCTGCCCAGAGTGTAACCTAGGAATAAAAAGGGATCCCTTTTTGTGATTGGGTAACTCTATAAGGAACCTAGGACAACAAAACGGGAAAACGGGCCCACTGGGAGGCCTTGGTCTTCTGTGCGGCTTGGGTGCCTTGGCCCTGGCGTGATTTCATGTGGTCACCTTGCGGACATCCGCGGGTCATAGAAGGGCTCGGGGGTTTCTTGAAAGGGCCCCTCGGCTACTATCAGGGGTACTATTAACTAACTATAAGGACTATAGGTTCAGTATAGGAGCCTCAATGATTAGAATAGGGTTTTGGTGGTATGAAGTATACCTACATAGGGACAATACAGGAAAATCTGTCACTATCTATTCCGACCCTACATAGGTAAGGGTCTGGGGTTTTCGGCTTGCGGCCAACGAGGTGCGTTTTGCATGTACGCAAAGACATGGAGGCTTCTTTAATGTGAAACCTCGTAGTCTTATTTAGAGGTGATTAATGGTGCTAAGATCCTACTACTTAAGGTCGGCACTGGGATCGCTTGCTCACTGCTCACATCAGCAGAAGACCCGTAGATTTCAACAATGACTGAAACAAGTTGTCCGGCGAAATGCTGCAATAAGCAAATCAACCGTGTGCTTGAGAGTCTTAGAAGAAGCCGTGGGAGCACTGCACCCTGCGTAGGATGGGGCATCAACGGACACCGCAAAGCGCCACCTTGCCTGTCACTTGTATGTGCTCGGCAGTCGTTACTTCTTCGACAATGTACACAAGCTCGAGAGTGTAGGTGTCCGAGAGCACACTGCCACATATGGTTGCCGCCCACTTGAGCTACAGGCAAAGCTTTAGGATGACGATTATGTTGGTGATCGTGATGACAATGGCAACGAACGAAGGGACTAAGGGACAATGACAATGGCGATGATGCATGTTGATGGTGGCAATGTTTCTCTATCACCATGACGACTGAGGTGTTGACTTTAGGCATCCGGTTAATGAAGGTGAGGATGGTCAAGATGGTGGCGGCTTTTGCTACGCTGAGCATACTGATGATGGTAGCTAGCGGTGGTGGTGGTGGTGGTGGCGGCGGCGGAGGTGGTGGTGGTGGCGGCGGTGGTGGGGAGCGGTTTTGTGGGTGGAAAGGGTACCAAAGGCACAGTCAGTTTTGACAGTCACGGTTTTGGTACACCCTACGCGCGTGCGGCGGCCTACGCTCTGGAGCTTGCCCTTGGTCGATTCCCATAGCTCGCAGGAATCTCCAATAAAATAATCGAATTCCAGGCCGCAGCGCACCGGGGCAACAGCACTTGTTTTGTGGGTGACTTCAGATGAAGGGATGGTGTTTAGGGTTCCAGAGCTTCCGGGCTTCAGGAGCACCCCAAACCCGAGCGCCGAATCCTCAACCCTTAAGCTTGATGCACGGCTTCAAATGTGTAGGCGTGCTTCAATGCCAAGGAGGGGAATAACCCTAAACCTAAACCCTCTGCCAGACTCTCGGACGGCATCCCCTTAGCTCATGACCCCCGCGACTGGAGCCATGGAAAACCCTACGGTTTAGGCAGTAGGGTAGTTGTCAAAATTATGGTCCCTTTTCGGGTACCCTAAATAATAGGTGCCGTATCATAATAAGGACGCAAAAAGGGACCATAATTTTGACAACCACCCAGTACGGGGTTTAGGGTAACCTCCCCTTTCCTAGGTGTTGCACTGTAGTTTTTGGCAAGCTCTGTCCGTGGTCGCAGTCGTTTTAGCCCGGATCCAGCAAAACCAACAATACGTAAACGTGCGGAGTTGTCAACCCAGGTCCTGCATAACACAGTTCATGCTAAGCCCTGGAGGCACGCTGCTGCAATTCCCAGAACTCAGAACCCACAAGAGTAATGACAGCAAGTCTTCAACAAAAACGATCAATAGGCAAGGCCTCACAGCAGCTCTTCTAACAGACCCCCTCCTGTTCAGACCCATATGGAACCCTAAGATAAAAGCCCATACTGCCTTCTGCAACTANCTTGAAGAATTTGTGCTGGTTTTCGTAATAGTTCAATGCAGCATTGGCGATGTGGGTTGGCATTCCAAGCCGTGCAGCAATTCCAAAACCAACCTTGGGAAGCAACAAGTCGAAACACTCAACCCGCCCCCTCACCAACCCCTGAACCTCACAAAGCCCTCACAACCTCTCCCCCCCTCCCACCCAGCCTCAACTCTAAACTCTATATACGTCTCTAAATGCCTTGAGCAATCCCCCCTAGCTAGACCCGTATCTCCGCTGCCACAGTGCCCTGACACCTGGCTGGTTGCAAACGGTGAAGACGGTAGCTCTCTTTGGGGCCCTGAGGGTTTCGTGCCTGAAGATGGGATTTAATGATTTCAGGGTTTAGTGTTTCGACTTGTTGCTTCCCAAGGTTGGTTTTGGAATTGCTGCACGGCTTGGAATGCCAACCCACATCGCCAATGCTGCATTGAACTATTACGAAAACCAGCACAAATTCTTCAAGTTGGGGTCAGCTTTTGGTGACAGGGTTTTATACTCGAACTCGGCAGTGCAGGGATGCTCCATGTCCATTCTGATCGTAAACACCTTGTACAGCGTATTCGCCAATCATCTGGAGCTGGTGTCGCCTATTGTTCAGTTTAGATCGTTTATAGACGACGCGAAGTTTTGGGCTCCAACTCGTGACGAAGC